>JAOVYW010004236.1:0-13297 GCA_025775045.1 Hiodon tergisus | reverse complement strand
TAGACGATCTCATCACAGCTGTCTCCATCAGCAACAATCGGCTTCAGTCGGTAAAACACAGTAGGCGATCTCATCACAGCTGTCTCCATCAGCAACAATCGGCTTCAGTCGGTAAAACACATTAGACAGTCTCATCACAGCTGTCTCCATCAGCAACTATAAATATGCCTCTAGCTTTTTCCAAACTGCATCTCTTTCCACCCCTCCACCGATCGATTCTCCACTCCCAAGTCAGGGAGAGCGGGCTAAGCCCTCCGCTGGGATCCTAGGACGTCCTTGCTTTGTGGCCGGCCTTCCTCTGTTAGACATGACTGGACAGATATCTTTCCGTAAATTTAACCGAGCATTGATTGTGCCGGAGAGGACAACGCAGCCTGCTAACAGTGACGGATAGGTCAAGTGCAGTAGTGTCACCAGGGCAAATGCTGTGTTGGTAAAGCACCCCTGTGCATAACCTCATCCCTGTCAGGGCCTTCTTTGAGTAACTCCACCCTTAACCCCACCACCGCTGTTCTGGTAGGCCTTACTTTGAGTAACTCCACCCTTAACCCCACCACCGCTGTCTCTGGTAGGCCTTACTTTGAGTAACTCCACCCTTAACCCCACCACCGCTTTCTCTGGTAGGCCTTCTTTGAGTAACTCCACCCTTAACCCCACCACCGCTGTCTCTGGTAGGCCTTCTTTGAGTAACTCCACCCTTAACCCCACCACCTCTGTCTCTGGTTGGCCTTACTGTGTTTAGATCCACCTTTAACTCTGTAATCGCACTAATTACTCCAAATAGGATACAGATATTTTGAAGGGTTTTGTGAACAATTATGGCGGATGATGAAATGTTTAATGTTCAATAACTGAGCCACCAGTCGGGAATCTTGTGCATTTCGATGAATGGAACTTTTCTGTGCTGGCCATTCTCTTACTTTTAAAGTAAAATGAGAGACAGGTCTGAGATTTTTAGCCAGGGTTGTATAACATCTCTGTAGTCTTCATAACTGCTTAATGACAGCCAAGTTGTTTTAGTCCAAGGATCATCCTGACTTTGATCCCTTTGTGTTTAAGGAGACGGACCCAGACTTCAACCACTGCGCCGTCTGCATTGAAGGGTACCAGCTCAACGACGTGGTGCGCATCTTGCCCTGCAAGTGAGTCTTTCTGGCGCTGTTGTGTTCCTTAAGGCTCCTTAAGGTGGTCCTGAGGCGGCTGTGCGAACCTGGGCAGCTCCGTCTCAGTACCTCCCCCACGCGCACAGCGCCACCTTAATAACACTCCCTTGTCAAGAATCTCCTCAATTCCATTTCAGGGGTTGGTTTTCAACCAGTGATGGTGAGATATCTAACCTGATCACTGCCTCCTGGTGTTTTCTCTGTTGAGCAAAGTGAAAAAACAAGCTTTCCTCATTAGCCCAAAATCTATATTTATATCTATATTTGTATTCATATGCTGATGCCTGTTTACATTATGTACCTGAGATTGGCCCAATAAAATAAACACATTACAAAAAAATCAACCTGATAAGCAAACTAAAAACTTACATTTATATTATTATACAATATCAAGAAAGTGATGAACTGGCAATAAAACTCGGTTCATATGTTCACTGTATTAAACAGCATCTCACAACATCCCCAAAAGGAAATTACTGCAGAAAATCTGTTACTACTTCATTAGCTTAGTACATCTGTCGCTGCATTATTCCAGCTTTTAGCATCCAGTGTTCCAGAACAGTCTCAGGACAGACTCTGTTCCAATAAGGCAATGCTCCTGAAGCCAGCCGGACCAATGGTTCTGGACCAAAAGTAGGTTTATGTCTCTGGCCGCATGACAGCTATTCTAGAATCGCCTTTTTAATATTCATGTCTTCTCTAAGGACCACAACACACACAAGTTGTGGTCCAGGTTTTTGGTGTTCAAAACTACCAATGTTTCAGATATCAATGAGTGCATCATCAGGCAGGAGGTGTTGTGGTGTTTGTGTTATTGATATGGAACGTGCTTGTTGGAACAACATGATGGAACGATACAAAACTAAATATGAAACCTGGATCACAGTACCCCTGTTTAAACCCCCTTGGTTCAGACAATCTGTACTTTCTGACCTGCAAAGTGACTCCCTGGTAGCTCTACTCGGCCAAAATGGGGGGGAGGGGGGTAGCTTCTGAGTGCAATGTCAGGACAGCCTTTTTCCTGGGGCTAAGAATACCCTTTCCCTTTAAGACAGACAGTAATCACGCCTTGTTGCCCCTGCCTTGCTCTTGATGAAGAAAGATTGATCTCTATCCCTTGCAGTGTTCCCATAGACCTGCAAATCACAGCCCCTAATCACTGTGTGCCTGCTTTGTTTTGATGGACAAGTCCTTCAGTTTTCACAGCTGAGCAAACACAGATGGCTTAGGGCCCCTTCTTTCTGGACCATCATTCAAGCTCCCTTGTGACATGACTCCCTAGAATATCAGAGACAACTGTTTAAGGTCAAAGGCAGCAGAGAGAGGATTAACGGGGCAAAGGGAGCAGTGTGGGGATTGGTGGAACTGATGGGATGGAGGGAGCAGAGTGGGGATTGGTGGGATGAAGGGAGCAACGTGGGGATTGGTGGAACTGATGGGATGGAGAGAGCAGAGTGGGGATTGGTGGGATGAAGGGAGCAGAGTGGGGATTGGTAGGATGAAGGGAGCAGAGTGGGGATTGGTGGGATGAAGGGAGCAGAGTGGGGATTGGTGGAACTGATGGGATGAAGGGAGCAGAGTGGGGATTGGTGGGATGAAGGGAGCAGAGTGGGGATTGGTGGGATGAAGGGAGCAGAGAGAGGATTGATTGTTTAGCTGGCTTGATATACTAAGTAGAAATGTGTTTTATATAATAATAATAATAATAATAATAATAATAAGCAAACTCGTTGGGGTGTATGGGTTAACGTTTTGTTACCATTCATGTTGCATGAAAAGTTTGTTGGTTGTCAAGTATCTCTGTCAGATATTCTGCCAACGAGTGCTGTTAATGTGTTATTTGGTGCTTGAAGTTTGACCATGTCTGTGTTCTTGCTTTTAAATAGCCTCACAACCATAAATCTTTCATTAACTTATCTGGTGTATTTCTTAGTAACACATAGGCTTAGCCTTTTACTAAATTAATTATAAACTATACCTAATTTGTAAAAAGTAAAACTAAACAGGGGCTGCTTCCAGAGTCTAAATGAAGCGTGTGAAGACTTGGTCAGTAAATGGTCAACTCTGATGAGTACATTTTTGTGGTTGAGTATCCTAAGGGGGGGGTATTGTAAAAAGATGCAGAGCCCTACATTAACCAAATAATTTCTTACCTTGACTGATTTCAAGGTTATCACCACTCCTAAGTAAAATTATATTTAATTAACTGTAATGATAACTATAGTAGCAACAATAAACTTCCTAAAATAAAATAAGTAACTAAGTATTACTATGTTAAAAAAAACACTGCGCATCATCACTGTGTACGTATTTGGCATGCGATGATGGAGGCCATGCCTATTTTTAGTGGCTGTGTAGTCAATGACCCAGGGGCTCTTTCCAGTTCTCTGGCATTGCAGCTGAAGTGTGGCTATCCAGCATTTATCTTAGCGGATGGCGGCATGCTGGTTTGGCCCCTAGGAGAGGAGACACGGGCCAAAATCCGAGGTTATAGGTCAAAATCCGAGGTTATAGGTCAAAATCCGAGGTTATAGGTCAAAATCCGAGGTTACAAGTTCTCTCAAAAGGGGTTTTATGCAGAGCAGTAAGTAAAACGGTAGTTTTGTCATATATTGTTACTATTAAATAAATATAAATTAAATGCTACATTTTCACTTAAAAGAAAGATGAATACCTGCCCCACACGCACAGCCGCATCTTAATAACACGTAATGGGTCGTCCGATGCTGTTTGTCCTTTTGTCAGTTGGAGATTTTTCTCAGATTCGGGGAAACTGGATCATTGAGTGTTTCTAAGAAGTTCCTGTTATCTTTGAGCATGACCCGTCTCACTTTGACCACATGGGTTCTACTCCTTCAGCTCCCTTCGGAGACTTTTGGCGCCAACGGGCCGGGCTGTGCTCACCGGGACTGTGCTGAATTTGGGTTTCTCTCTGCTTCGAACCTGTGTGTCTCTCCCCCTTTACTCACGCTCCCTCTTTTTTCCCCCCTCCTTTACTGTGCTAGCGTAGACCGTTCTCAAGTCTGGGGTTTCAGGAGCAGCCACCAGTACAGTAATTACGCCCTAATCGCTTTGGGCCGTTTCAGGGCTGATGAGACCTCGTGAGTGTGACCTCGCTCAAACGTCTGGCAGTAATTGAAGAAAAGCTGAAATATTTGACACTGCTCTTCAGATTAGCTTTCGTGCCAAGTCTTGCAAGTGTATGTCCGACGTTGTGCATAATCAAGTCCTATAAAGTCACGTGGAGTCAAGGCGTCCATTCTCCGTTTCCCGGGTACATATTTTTTTGCGAAAACCTTGATTTTGAGAGAGAGATCGTCCTTGTGAGTTTGCCAGGTGAACCTTCTCAGCCTGTGCCTCATGCCGTCTTCCCGGGGCTCTGGCAATCGAGTTCCACCTTCAACTTGATGGAACTTACTTCATTTTACGGTTGTATTTAACAAGCGGTCTGCTCGTACTTCCACACCTGCTCTGTGTGCTGCTTCCGGTCCTCTCGCGCCCAGCAGACCTTGACCTGTGCAGTCCGTCCTTAGTGTTTGCGCAGCACTTCGACGCATTCGCGCCTCGACGGTTTGGCCCGGCGCACGGAGAAGTCGCTGCGTCTCAATGCTTACAGCGTCGCTGATGCTGATCGAGCTCGATCGCTCTCTCGCCGTCGCTTCGAGGCTTCCGAATCGAGCTTCGGTGATCGATGTCAGCGTGGCACGCCGGGGCGAGCCAGGCCCACCAGGGAGCGGTGCAGGTTTTTTATGCCTTTTATCGGTCACGATCGCAACCAAGTTGAGCAAAAATAACAAAACCAGAAAGCGGAATAAAAAACACCCCGTCGGGGATTCTAAAATAAGCAGGCTTTTTTGGGAAAACGCATTGCCAAACTGCTTTCCAGCTTTAAATAAACTAAATAACTAAAGCACCAAATCTTTCTTTAACCTTCAAAACAAAAACTTGCCAGCTGGGTATTTTTCAAAAGTCACTCAATTGCCGTCACCTGAGTGTTGTTCCATTCCCTAAACCACCCTAAACTGCATAGATGAGTTCCTGGTTGTGGATGGGTCCGGACAGATGGGCGTGTCCCCATGGCTTGAGGGCTTGGCTCCAGAATATTCCGATGCTTTGACATTGTCCTCGATATTTCCAACGCCAAGCTCAGCTTTTGCATTTACAGACCTAAGAACCTTGTCGTGTCTCTGTGTAATGGCCATGCCGTCTCATTCAGGTCTGTTTTACCTTCCTCAGACATGTCTTCCATAAGATCTGCGTGGACCCCTGGCTGAATGAACACTGCACTTGCCCCATGTGTAAACTCAACATCCTCAAGGCCCTGGGGATCATGGTGAGCCACAGCTCTGCCCTTGTATTATGCTGCCACCTTCTGGACAACATCGAGAAGGTTGCATCTCTCCTAAAAGAAAATTCTGACAGTGTAACCGTGAAATATTCCGTTCTAAGTTGACCATGAATCTAGGTTGCTCCCAGCTCATTTCCTCTTATTTTTTGTGTAAAATTTTTGTAATCTCCTTTAGTTTTATATTAAAACTATGTAGTAGGTAGGTAGGAAGTCCCTTTGTTTTATTGATGTAATTATTTGCTATGACGTTGGTGAAGCACCAGTTTATTTGATGGGTTTAATTGCTGTAGTGACCAGGTTCTGACACAGTTTTGTCTCCCTACCTGAAGCCCAACCTGCCGTGCGTGGACAATGTGGTCTTTGACATGGACAGAATATCTCGGAGTCAGACTGCAGGCCAGAGAACAGCGCTTGCCGACCTGTCCAATGAGAACTCAATAAGCCTGGAGCCGCTGAGGCATTCTGGGATTTCCCAGATTCCATCAGAGGGGGAGCTGACCCCACGGACTGGAGAGATCAACATTGCTGTTACCAGTAAGGTCTCTCTCTCTCTCTCTCTCTCTCATGGTCTTTGCAACTGTCTCTCCATCCTCCTTTCTGTCTGCCCAAAGGCACAGTTTGTGTTTTCCCCACATCTGTGGGGGCTTATTTAGTAGGTTGTCAGCTTGTGTGAATGTGTGGGCTCCACGTCTCCCTCTCCCCCTCTCAGTGTCTGTTGGTGTTCCTGTCTCAGGATGGGTTTCACAGCGGTACCATCATTGACTCAGGGTGCCTATTACTCTGGCAGGTCTTGCATCCTTGAGATGAACGGTTGTCCCCTCTTCACCTTGGGGCACAGACGGGCATATTCGTTGCAGACATAGATCACCCTACCGCTCCCCTTCCTTTCAATCTCTTCCATTCAGTTACCTATTACAGTTTATCTGTTAAAGTATAACCAGATGTTTACAAGTATAGCCAGATGTTTCACGTTTGTGTTATCGTGATTACTCTATTGGCTGCTCCTTTTTTTTTAATTTACAATTTATTGGAAAAAATATTTCAGGGTTAAAAAAAAAGTAGTTAGTATCTCCACAATTTTTTTTCAATCCCTCCTGCTAGCCACAACATTAACCCAAACATGTATATATGTATATGTATAACAATTGTAACAAACTTTTGGAATGAAAACGCAAGGTAGATGTCATATCAAAAAAATAAGCTTAACCCTTTCAAGCTTTCTGTATTATAGGTAAATATGCAGTTGGGGGTGGGGTTTATGAAGGTTGTAAAGTATGATATGAAGGGCTGCCATTTATCTTAAAACATTGGAAACTGAGCCTTGAACTGTAAATTTGATTTAGAAAGAATATCATATCCTGTTCTGGGGGGGAGGGGGGGAGTTCTGTGTTGAGCCTGCAGGAGAATCTGCAGGAATAATGTTAACTGTTAAATGAGCAATAATAAGCCATTTAAAAGAATGAAGTCAACACTACTGTAACAGGTCTTTTCATGGAGAACAATGTAAGCCTGGATGAGATCATGATGAATTTTGCTCGATCACAAAATCAGGTAAGGGAGACAACGTAACCTAAGGTTATAATCAGACAGTAGAGCCCTTGTCGAACAAGCTCTTGCGTTATTTTGGAAACGATGCGCTGTTGTTTTTGTTCATTAGTTTCATTATATGACGTCGGTCAGTTTGCTTTTCAGCCGCGCTGTTACGGGACAGTCGGTTACGCAGCTGAGCAGGAAGTGGCGCAGCAACGTCTAGCCTGGCCATGTGCGTATCGCAAGGAGACCATTTACTGCGTTAACCAATACCGATTACTGTGTTGAAATGAATTCAAAATTGAGTTACCCAGATTCTGTAACCAGTCGACTTGACTCTAGCTAGCTACCCAGCGACGGCAATAATGTCTGATGGATCTCCAGTCTACTAATAGAATGGGTAGAGAATTCTGACGATAAAAATGTAACTCGTACGAGAACCTACTAACGTTACTAACGATATATTATCACTAGCTAAGGGATGTTGAGTACGTTACACTGTTGGCCAGCTATCAAAATTGTGATCTACCCAGCTATCAACGGATATCACCCATAATCTGCAGTAAGCGTTGCTCGAGATTATTTTTTATGGACAAAATGATGTTTCGTTTATTTCTTGGGGTCTACGTGTGGAAAGAGCGCTTCACAAAATAATGTGTGTTATTTGGCCAAGGCGAAAGGCAATAACATTCACACACTTTTTTTTTTCCCCCTCCCCAATTAGAAATTGTCAATTTTGCTAATGCTTCTCTGCTTATCCCGGGGAGGGTTAATCTCCTACGATCCATTTGCCTTCAAGCCACCCGCCATTTTACATTCTACTGGTTATGCAGCCCCCAGAAGATGTGATCTGGACTCAATCCTGCAAAATCCAGATAATAAGGCTCCGTCTGAGCTTGGGCAAGCACGTTTTCCGACTGGGCCACTCTAAGGGAATCCTATGAAATTCTCAAATTTTATGTAAAAAATATACTTTCAAATTTAATGTAATTTTTTAAACGAAAGAAGAGACTGAGCCCTTTTGATGACTATTCTTCCGTGTGATCGATGGGATTTGGCTTATGACTCTTATTTGGCTTATCTTATCGCCGTCATTTATCACATGGTGGAATCCTCATCGATGAGCACAGTGCAAGAAGGCAGTGTAAAATGGATTAAATGAAAGATCTGGATTAATGAAGGCGTGTTCCTATTGTGATGATGTCTTTAACACGGTACACACACAGTCGAATCCACACTCGCATACATACACACTTGTGAGTGTTCACCTAATAAACTCCGCACATGCACACTACGCCCAGACACAGGAACACACACATGGGAACACGTGCACTTCTTACACATACACACAATTAACACACGTACCTTGCACTGCGCACACACCAACGGAGACTAACGTGGTGTGTACTCTCATAGACAAACAAGCGATATTAAGCTAGTATTGATATTGTGTTAAAAAATTAAACAGCGTAAAGGCATAGACTTTTACGTTATTCCTGTCGGCATAGTGCATCTATCGGCACGTCTCTCAGGTGTGTGCAGGGATACCTGTCCTCTTTATGCGTCTCTCGGCATGTCTCTCAGGTGTGTGCAGGGATACCTGTTCTCTTTATGTGTCTCTCAGGTGTGTGCAGGTATACTTGTCCTCTTTATGTGTCTCTCGGTATGTCTCTCAGGTGTCTGCTGGTATACCTGTCTCTTTCTTTTTCTTTTACTGTATAAAGGTATATTCTCTACGTGTTTCTCAGAAAATTCTCAGGTGTGTGCTGGTGTACCTGTCCTCTCAGTGTTTCTCAGGTGTGTGCAGGTGTACCTGTCCTCTCAGTGTTTCTGGTGTGTGCAGGTATACCTGTCCTCTCAGTATTTCTCAGGTGTGTGCTGGTGCACCTGTCCTCTCCGTTTTTCTCAGGTGTGTGCAGGTGTACCTGTCCTCTCGGTGTTTCTCAGGTGTGTGCAGGTGCACCTGTCCTCCATTTTTCTCAGGTGTGTGCAGGTGTACCTGTCCTCTCAGTGTTTCTCAGGTGTGTGCAGGTGTACCTGTCCTCTCAGTGTTTCTCAGGTGTGTGCAGGTGTACCTGTCCTCTCGCTTGGGCATTGCTTTGTCTTTCTCTCCGGCCTCTCTAAAGGTGCTTCCCACAATGCTCCTCTTCCACTCTTCCGCCAAACAGACCAAAAAGGCTGGCCTCTGTCCCTGCTGTCTTCTCGCTGTGCTCCCTCTATGTGAGGTCACCCCCGCAGTGAACTCCTCCTTTCCTTTGTTGACAGAGGAGTGGTTTATTATCGCCAGTTTTGGACTGCTCAGCGCTCTCACCCTCTGCTACATGATTGTCAAAGCCACCGCCAGCTTCTCCCAGAGCGAGTGAGTACCTAGCCGTCCCACCAAGCACCCCCCTTGCAGGCTGACCTGGACACCAGCACCCGTATCAACGTGCCAACAGCACAGGCCCACTGGGTTTACTGCTTTAATTCATTCAGTTTTCTTTGTGATGGTTCTCTGTGAAGATTTTTTTATTTAAGATATTTCCCCTTCCATACCACACTTAACCCAGTTTTTTAAAACTGAATCTGAACTTCCGAAGATGCTTCTAAGAAGAACAGATTATGATATTGAAACAATGGCCACAAAAAGTGCTGGACCACCAGCCTTAGAGTCCAGTGTTACGCACCAGCATCACCACAAGAGGGAGTACTTTGTGAGCTAAGTGACGCTAATGTCTGTCAGATGTTTTATTAATGCCAGCTGTGGAAACAAATGGGCCGTGTGTCACAAGAACGGGCTCGTAAGAGCGGACGCCCGTCATCAGGGTGCAACCTGGAGCTGAAGTGCGTGAGAAGCGTTATGCGCGGTCATTGTCCCAAACTCAAAAACATTGGGGATCCTTTGTTTTCAAAGACAAAGTGCTGTGACAAAACCCCGGGTTTGAGATGTACCCGGGGACACATAGAAGCAGTCTGATGTCAGTGTCGAGGCTAATGACGTGGCGCGCCCATCTCTCGTGCGGCATGCAGCCACGCACTGAAGACGGATTCGCTTTTGTCCCATAAAGCGACGTAGTCACGTGGCAGGTTGCGTCACTGGATGGTTGGAGGACCATAAAGTTGACCCTTCATTGATCGCATCCCCGGCTTCCAGAGCTGGGGGTCATTAAGCGCCTGTGACCCTGTGTGTGCAGGGGATGCTGCAACAGCATCTTCTCTTTCTCCTGAGGATGTTGTGATGTTTATGCAGAAGGGCTCCAGGCTCCTTGATGACCCCGGCTGTCTTTGCTGCAAAATTCTGTCCGTGTTTCCATTATTTATTTATTTTTCCCGTAAACCCCCCCCCGTTACCTGGGTGTGCACTATTGGAACTCGGAGCTAAGTAAAAGTACACGTAATCCCAGTTCTCCAGTCCTCCAGAGAACCATCAGCGATGGCCCTAGGCTAACGTTTGTAGTGCTGACCCCAGTACGCAGACCCTCAGAAGCATTGTGTAAGATATTAATCTCCTCTTGATGGTGAAATATCCTCTAACGTGCCTTTTTTCTTCTCTCCTCTAGCGTTGAATGGGCATGAGTGTCCACTGTACCACCACGACTTGCAGTCCCGCCGCAACCCTGCATCTGTAGTAGTTTCCCTTGTATTTTCACTAATGACAGAGTTTACCTCTTTACTGAAATGAGCAGCGCTTTGAGGAAATAAACTCTCTGTAACACTCTGGTGTGTCTTGTAATGCTTATCTGTTTCGGATGTTACATCATCTGGCAAACTTTTTTTTTTTGTTTTATTTTTTTTTGTCTGTTTGTGGCAGACTCTTGTTTTCAAATTAAAATATGCTTTATTAATGAACCTGCACCATCGGTTGTCCAATGATTTTTTTCCCCATTTTTGTTTCAGTGCAACCTATACTTCGAATTTTCTGTATCGTTATTGTAATTGAAAAGGTTGGACAGTAGGTGGCTCTTTGAACGTGTCACAAATTGATGAGGGGTTGCAACTTTAACAGTCTAAGACCGCTTCACTATATGTAATGGCGTGCATATAATATTGCAGAATATATTAGAAAATGACATGTAACGTATTGTAAAAGATAAGAGGGATGGGTGGCTTTATCAGCGTTCTGTACTAAGACGGTAGAGGTTTAGGCTAGTCTCTTGCTGAAGTAGAAAGAAAAAGTACTGACGGGTGGAAATTTATGGATGAAAGAAGATGCAGTGACAAGCAGCAGCCGATAGAGGGAGATGCGTTGAATCTGAGTTGATTCTGGGGATCTGCGTGGATTCAGTGTAGTAAAAATGTGTGGGAATCATATTGGCTTTAAAGGTTCTTCTGTTGTAGTTGTCTTTCAACCCTTGAGTCTGAAAATACACTGGCAGTGTAGGGTCAGTGTAGTCAGGTCTTTGAGGGTTGGTGAGCTCTTTGATACTTGTACACTGTAAATGGAGGGACACTTCATTCATTCCACAATAATAGATTTCATGTATATAATAATGTTTTTGTTTGTTGCTGGAAACATGCTTGGTGGTGGTGCAGCTGCTTCTGTTGCAGCAGAATGTGTCTGGTATGGATGGGGATGTTGACTGATTAGTGAGATGTGGACAAGAAAAACTATATATGAAACTGTCGATACCATTTGCTTAGTATAATATAATATGAAATATATGCAGCACTTCAGGGGGACCACTTTAGTGTCAACAAGGGTGCAAATGAGTTCTAATGACTGATTCACAGGCTTGAACCTGGATTTTATTATCAGAGTCCTGATTTCCAAGAACAAGCATGCAGATGGAAAAATAAATTGTCATTTAATAAAAAAATGTTTTATATATATTAGATTTATATATACTAGATTTATATATTATTATTTTTTATTTACTTTTGATTTATTTTTTTATTTTATCCCCAGTTTTGGACTTGCCCATTATGATAACTTAAATCACTATCCCTGGTAGTACAAACCATCTGATCCAGTTTCGAGCTGCCCCTCATTTAACAGACTGCTGGCTATGCAACCCACTCAAGAGGTTCAGCACTGATTAGAGGAGAGGCACGTCCCTCGTGGTGGCACTAAGAGAAACCCTGCTAATTTCCACCCGGCCTAGCCCGGCCTGCACTCTGCTAGTTATGTGCTGACACTGTGCTCTGCTGGTGGAAATCGGCAAACGGCATGGACTGGATTACAGCTAAGGCTCTTAGGGCTCTTGCTGTGCTAGGGTGAGCACCTTTACCTGCGAAACCACTTGTGGGGCTGGATTTCATATTTCCTCTCCTGACCTTTCTGATCCTTTTCACGGATTGATAATGGTGCTGCATGAGGAAGTGTGGGTTAACTTGGCTGCTCACAGGTTTATCTCTCTTTCCGTCTTTCCCAGGTGGCCACTTCTTTGGCCGGAATTCCCTCTCCCCACGGAACGCCGTGTGTGAAATGGAGCTTCCCGACATCCAGGCGTCCCTGGACCTGTATGATGACAACAAGTCGTGAGGGTTTACCCGATCCTGCCGCTCGCGGCCGTCCCCGCCCGGGACAAGGGGCGACTGATCAACGAAAACACCATCAATATAGACAGAAAAATCCACATCACCCCCTGAGCGCGACATACTAACTCGGCAGAACGTATTTACTGCCTCAGAAGAAGAAAGGAAACTGTTGAGATTTTAAAATCCTACGGCTAGCATTGCAAGTGGTGTTCCTGCCCTGTTCTTCTCAAAACTTTATTCCAAAGGACTTTACTCCATTTCACAAGGGGATTGTTGGAAATAACCTATTGTCTACAGAAGATTTTTTTGTTTCTGTTTATTTTTATTTTTATTTTACTCCAAAGTGTCATCCATCCTGCCCGGAATTGTAAGGAAAAAATGACTTAACACATAGCCATGTATTTGACTGTATTTAGAAACTTCTGCATCTGTGAATATTGTCAGCTATTCCTTCTTTGTTTTTTTTTGGCTCTCGTAAGTAATCAAGCTCTCTGTCACAGGGGCTTCAAATCACAGCAGAGTTAGACTGCTCTGTGGGACCTGCTGACAGTGTTGTATAATTGTGCTACCTACAGTAGAGCGGGGCCACTGGGGAAACCCCCTGCCTTAAGGGAGTAGAGGGACTGGTCAGATTGTCCGCACATCCTTGGTGCACAGCATATGTAGTGAATCAGTGTTTCTCTGTAATAAACAGTTTAATGTGTACCTGGAAAAACCTACAATATCATTATATATATATTTATATATATATATATATATATATATATATATATATACACACACACACACACTGCCTTGC
>JAOVYW010004235.1:0-13299 GCA_025775045.1 Hiodon tergisus | reverse complement strand
ATTCATTAGTCACACAGATTGCCTGTAAAATACTCCATCATGTCCAATGCCATAAAATAAACTATTCTATTTTTGATCAACAATGTTAGCCTTAAACATGATTCAGACAGTACTGTGCACTATATTTGTATAGAGCTGCGCACTAACCACGGAATCATCCCCATTAGTATGTTGTTTTTGGGTTTGCTGCAATTGACCCTATGTTACTGATATTAGAAACCCAAATGGAAAAATTACTCTGATTAATAAATAAAATTTGTACAATCTAAACTTTGGAAGATTCAAATAATGATAATCTGGATTATCAATAAATACAGCCTTTTACTTAATTTCAACAAAGCCCGACAATTGGTTATTACGCAAATAAAGACAGATGCCGCGGGGAATAACAATAATTGCTACGTACAAGGAGGTGTCTACGTGGTGTGATGATACCTCCGAGGACTACAGTACCTGCTGGGTTGTCAAATCCCACTGAGACTTAATAAACTGATCCTTGCACTCGGTAAAGACAGGCACATCATACTCTTGGACGACCAGAGGATCCTTCCGTTGCTCAATCAACTTCAGGTGGATGGTATTGGACTCATCTGCAGTGAAATTGAAAAAATTTTATCAGGAAAACAAAAACCACTGAATTACATACTCACAACACTTTCTACATTCAAACTTGCCTATGGGCATAGTGCAAGCTCCCTTGGCATTGAGCTCCTCCAGCAGAGTAGACATGATGGGCACAAGCTTCTGCTTGCTCTCCTCATTCGAGATGAAGCCACTCTCCAACTGCACGAAAAGATTAGTCAATTGCTATATATATATATATATATATATAATTTGAGGTGACATTCAACTAAAAGCAAGGAAACCTTCCATTGACTTCTATAACTTAGAGCAGGCCGTGTCACACTCCAATCCTAGTGGGCCGCAGAGCCAGACGGTTTCCACACTGCCTTCATTTCAGTTATTATTTTGGGTTAGAATTTATCGGACATGGCATATTCAGGTATATCAGATTCTAACTGAGCAGCTGCTCAAACACCAGCAGACCCTGCGGCTCATAAGGACTGGAGTTTGACAGCCCAGGTCTAGAGAACACAGACAAATACAGAAATATATATATATATTTTTAATTGCATTCTTTGGTCACAAATCTACCTTTTCATAAATTAACCAACACAACTTCGGAAAACAGCCGAGGGAGTCATACCTCCAATGTAGTGAGATATCCAGACAGTTTCTTGACGATGGGTTCCAAGGCACAGGTTTTTGTCCGAGCGTCACACACAAAGCCTAGGTTGAACAGCAGGGCATTGCGACTGTACTTCTTGTGTTCGATGCATACTGGGCAACCAATCAGCTTCTTTTCCATTGCCGTGCTACGCCACACAGATGAGAGATTCATTTTAGGTCTTTTCTTACTGACATTTACCATGTTCAGGGTTGATTTTCGGCCCCCTTAGCAAACTTTGTCATACCCTGCCCCTCACACACTCTCAATATAAAGTAAACATTACATGTCTAAAATTTGAAAAAATTACAATCATAATTAAAAGGTTTGAAAATATATTTTAGGTTCCATCTGGTCAGATCAGGCTAGTAAGAAATTGAACTGTAATAATCAATACCCAATATCAATCTCGCAAGTGATTCTTCACTTGTTGAACTCTAATGAAAGTTCTCGAGTGCAATTCAATTATGCGATTCCTTATGGGCACACTATTGCCCGGATGATGGCTGTACACCTTTGGACAGCTGTAGTGGGTCGCCCGCCAGCCTTCATTACTAGTGCCAACTTAAATGCGTGCCTATCAAACCTAGACTTACTGAGAAAGGCCAAACTGAACTGTCAGACTCAAACCAAAAGCATCTCTCTTTTGAAAGCATTTATGCCGTCATATATTTTAAATGTATTTACATAGACGGTTGCACTCCACGAACTTAAGCATAAAATAATAAACCTTCTATTCTGTTAAAACATAATATAGCTCTCATAATAAGTCTCTGGAAGCCAATGACTGTCGCACAATACTCACACTGTAATGAGCTTGTTTTGTAGTTCAGGCTTAGTGATGATGTACACTTGCACTGTGTCAAACAGTTCTCTGGAAATGTATTCTTCGGGAACCTACATAGTATAGGAGCAAATATAAATCGACTAAAAAAAGATAAGAAAGTTGTATCAACAATATAAAAAAGAACATAATCGAAAATAAACTGGCAAGCATTTTAGCAAGTCAATCTCAAGGTCTAAAAAATCCCGCTATCTTGGTAGAAAAATGGTGCGGTTTAACGGAGCACGACACTGTTCATTTGGCCATTTAAATAAAACAAGGCATCGTGACAATATATCATGGTGCAGTAAACGCTATTTGGGTTAATCCTCACCAGTAGAGACACATTAAAATACAAATTGTTATACAAATACCAATCTTGTTCATTTTACCTGATATGTAATCTTCGGTCCCAAAGTAGGATGAAACTCACTAAAAAATATACACTCAATTCTACTGTTACTCCCCATGCTTCCTTGCAATAGCAGAAGGTTTCTAGCTAGTTAGCATACTAGGTACAGAGAGCTCTGAATAAAGCAATCGCACAAATCAAACATTTTAATTTAAACGCCTCAGACCAAATTATACAAAAACCTACACCATTACATGACCAGATTGCTTGATATTTGAATGAGTGTGAAGTCTATAACTACCGAAGACTAACATTAAAAACCTGGGCGGTAGACCAAATCTAAAATCCAAGACTACCAATTTTAGTTTATCAACAAATTAACATTTAAAATGTTATTTAAACGAAGTAATATACTCATGAGAACATGTGGGAGTCATTCAACATACACCTCTTGATTCAAAAAACGAAATAACAGACGGTTGAAACAATTACCCTCAACTAATAAATATGCTCACATTCGGTTGGACCTTGGTAACATTAAGAGGAGGTGGACCTGAGATATAAACGTCAGATTTAATCCAATTCTCTCTTGTTAAGAAGCTAACAATCGAGGCGTTTTGGTCGTTGTACATTAGGATATGTTCTAGTTGGTTGTGCTGTTATTTCTGTTTGTAATAAAGTTTTAATCGGTTAAAGTTTAAACGGAGTTAACATTAATGGGTTAACATTGTGACTTATAGCGAACCAATAAAAATACGAGAAAAGTAGTGGTTATGGTATTTAAGAATAATAGGATAATCATACTGGCTATCAAAACAAGTTGTCCCGGAATTGATTTTAGTTTTCCGCTATTTCATTGGAGGTAACTAAATCACATGAAGGAAGTAGGCAACGGCCACGTGTTTCCTTCCAGCGGTAGGGGGGGGTCACCCATAGCCAAGCGAACGTTGACTGGAACTTAATTTATAAGCACTGCCGGTGGTGTCTGACGAGTACTCAAACTCACGGGTTTTTGATAATTATCATGAAATCTGCTTTCCGTTATTAGACTGTTAGGTTATTATAAGATAGCCAGCCGGAATACCATAATTCATAGTTTGTTCATATGTCAAGCTACTAATGTTTGAGTTAATATATAAGGATAATTCTTTAATATTTAAATATATTTTTATTTTCCGATTATCTGTTTGTATTACAGTTTATTATGTAGAAGATTTATAATCTCTTAAAGGGCTTCTAAATTAGTCGTTTAATTTAAACACACTCAGGCTCGGAAACCTTTGGAAACCGAACACGAGCGGATACGATTAATTGAAAAGTAACACCATGGCAGTTTTCTCCGAATCGGAGGCCAAAATTTATGGCTACATCAGACTAGCCTGTGGATTGCTTGTTCACGTCTCGTGTGCGGGATTCACCACTTTCATTGCAATGTTGGCCAGACCCGGTACCAGTAAGTATCCCACTGTATTTCAGTCTGAAAAATGTTTGTATTTTAAAGCGTCGCCTTTCAAGAAAGGTAGTAAAATTAGATTTTCGTTTTTTTTTCTAGGTTTATTTTCTTGGCATCCGTTCCTGATGACACTGGCTGTAAGTTTTAAGGAGTAAATTATCCCAAGACGGATCTTTTTGTCTTGGGCTACTGTCAAATGTATACATATTTCACCTAATTGTTTTTTTCTTCCTTTCTACCCAGTTCTCCCTCTTCATGACAGAGGCCCTACTTCTGTTCTCACCAGACTACTCGCCCATTTGGAAGCTTTCCCACAAGACTAAAGTCCGATACCACTGGATCCTGCAGTGCCTCACTGCTACCTGTGCTACACTAGGATTGACAGCCATTTTCTACAACAAGCACCTAAATAACAAATCACATTTTGTCACCTGGCATGGCCTGATTGGTTTGGTGGCAGTATGCTACATGGCAATGCAGTCATTGGGTGCTATCCCCTTACTGTACCACAAGTTGGCAAAGGGATGGTCTTTGGCCAAACTGAAGCGTTACCACACTGCCTCGGGACTGGTGGCCTACCTACTGGGAAGTGGCAGTGTCTTTCTGGGCATGTGTTCTTTGTGGTTCACGACGTCGGTTCACAGCTTTGGGTGGTATTTGGCTGCCTTGTGTCCAGCAATCAGCGCTTTGGTCATCATGAACCAGGTCACCAATACTTACATTTACAAGAAACGTATTGAGCCTTAACTTCTAATAGAGATGTCAATTGTTTACTGTCACATGCTTCTTGATTAACACTCAGTAGTGGTATTGAGTGTGGGGGGAAGGTATTCCAGATCTATGGAGTGTTAAATGAGACAGCAGGTTATATATTTTAGCCATGACAATATGTATATGGTTTAATTATTCATGTAACATTGTTTATTCTTGTGTACTGCCAAAGTAAAGGAAAAATGCACAGAAATGACTGAAAGAATTATGAAAATATGTAGAGTTGTTTTCCTTCCAACCGATGTCATTGGGGAAAAAAGAATACAGTTACTCTAGGCAAAAACGTTATTGTTCAAATAATGCCCTTCTCTTTCCACTTTCACGACCACCTCGGCTGGAGGGGAAACGACTATATTTTATACCAGAGGACCAGGCACGCTGGAATCCCAAGTATTTTACTTGGTAATACCTTTGCCATGCCGTCATTACATATTGCAATTATGGAAACTATAATATTGATATTGGTTTTAGATGAGGCAACATAAGGCAGAAAACCCGTTACAACAGAATTTAGTGCCATAATTGCATAATGCTCAAACAGTAAGGTGGTTTTACATTCTTTTGACCAGATGGTGGTCATGCCTCGAAGAACCACCATATGCAAAGATTTTTGGAGAAATTTATTTTTAAAAAGTCCCAAAACTGCTTTCAATTGAATACCAGCTTGAACTTGCTGTGTTGAGTAATGTCAAAGATGTATATTTGTAAATTGAATTTTATACCATGTAGGAAGTTGCTGTTGGTTCAGGAAAACTTGGTTCAAAAGGAATAGCTGTAAATAGGAAATATGTTAAATTGGATGTAAAATTAACTATAATTATAATTATTAAAATAGTTTATTTTGTTACTACTTTATTAAAATAAGTTTTAAAATACTGGTTGGAGTTTTGCATCTATATCGTGATTAATACAGCATGCACAGGTTATAATTTTGAGCAAATAGTCAAGTCTTGGTTCTAAAATGCTGAGATTCAGTGACAAAGTCCTAGATCGGGTGAGGACTTGCAGAGGCAGGAAGGTGGCTTCCTGTGCGTGTAATCTGCATATTCTGTGGTCGAACGTATCAGGTTCCGGTTTGGCTTAGAGCAGAAGAGCTATGAGACTTCAGTTTCTCTCACTAACAGATATGCAAAGTTCAAAACTCTCTTTAAATCTTTTGAAATGTTTATTAACTTTTACCTGAGGTGTTGCTTAGCTTTCTGCCTTGTATATGAGTTGTGAGAAGGTCATGTTATATTCATACTAGTGATAAAGAACCAGTTTATTCAGAATAAACACCTCAAGCACAGTCTAACTTCATGCAAACCTCAATCTAATCCCAAATTCACTATTGATTCAGTTTTTTTTCAAAGTGAATCAACAGAACTGCTCATTCTCCCTCACAAAGAATTTTAGATTTTCTTCCACCTCAAGCTTTTATAATATAATTAAACCAATTATTCGGATTAGAAATTATTTCACCTGCTGTTTCCTGGTGAAAATCAGCTGCTTAATGAGAGGTAGCTCAAAAATCTGCAGACACTATGGCTCTCAAGGACCTGGTTTCCCTAGCTCTGATCTATACTAACAATTATTTATCGAGTTTATATGAAGAGCTCTAACAGTAGATTTTACTGACATCTGGCAGTTCTTTCTTGGTTCTGCAATCTCTACTGTACAGTACTTCTATACAGTTGGGCTTACTGCATCTTAATTATTGTATTTTAAAGATACATTCCTTAGTAGCCAGTAATCAAATATTCAAAAATTTACATTGGGAAGAAATGTTTTAGGTATGATTTTAAGTTTTTGGTTATTAGAAAATTAGAAAATAAAAAAATAAAAGCCTTTTTTGTATTTTCTAAAAACAAAAATAAAAGCTGAATGTGGTTGAAGAAGCAGAAATCACTTCAGATGCTCTTTTCTGAGGTTTATATCAAGATTGCCCCCAGGTGTTACTTGGATTCACTCTAAAAATAATTGACTTGAATACATTTCCTGTAGAAAATGGTTTACCAATTAGATTTTCGTTGACAAAAAAGTTAAAAGATTCCCCAAAGTATTCATTTACATTTCACTTTAATGGTCTATTGGCAACAAAAATTAGAAGGTCTATAGTTTGAAGGTCCTTTAATTCAACGTACATAGAAAGAAAAAGAAACCTATTCCAGGGATAGCGTCTGTACTTTGACTGTCCACTGAAAAGGCGACTACATCTTCCTGTGTTCCAACGTGTCACATCTACCACGGGGAATTTTAATCCTGTAATGTCCAATTACAGCACAATCTGTACACGAGGGTCCGATAGCTCTTAAGAAGGTGTCAGAACGAACAAGAGGAGGTTATCCAACAGAGTTGCTGAAGAAAAGTTCATAGTGAAGTTCCAAAAGACTGAACAAAATCAGTTCCTTTAATGCTCAAGCAATGAGAACACCAGACAAGTTTGCCTTCCAAGCCCCCTCCCCAAAAAAAAACAAAACGTAAAACTTTTCACACTTAATGCACAACCGTTGATCTGAAATTCTTAGATAAAACTGCTAGTTGGCATTTATTTCATGATAAAGCATATCTCACTAAAGCACAGGATTGGATATGTCCCAATAGTTTATTATAGCTAGTTGTTTCTGAATGTACAGAATATCTTAAATAAATATGACATTGATGAGAACAAAGGAAATTAAAAGAATGAAAAAAGCTCAAATACAGTGATTAGCCATAAACCAGCCAAAAACTAAATTAAAATCATATTTCACCAGCGCAAAGATTAACTGAAACAAAAACAATACCTGTAATTAACCAATATAACAAAATTAGTATGAAGGATATTTGCAGGCATTTATTAAGTCATTATTGTATGGAGGAGAACACCATTGACTAATCATCAGCACAAAGGGTTGACCTACAAACAGCAACTGTGGCACTTTCAGCCCAAACCTACTTTAACACAGAGAGAGATGCAGAATACGGACTTCAGCCATGAAATTCCAGGGAAAGGATAGTTACTTGGAGCAACAGTTCAGTGGGAAACGTATATCCATCCAGTTGCTGGATGAAAGATTGAACTACTCTCCATTTACTTACACAATTTATTTTCATAATGAAGAGAGGAGTTTGGCTGCTCCACCACTCCCTGAACTCAGGAGAATTGTGCATGAGTGGTTCATGGTAATAAAAAAAATACAAATGCTATATTCTGTGCAGGGGTTCCTTCTAACACTCAGCAGCTAGGGTGTGCGTTTGCGAGGGTGTGTTTCTCTACGCAAAGTGCCAAGTGTCTATGACATAGCGGTGTCCTGGAAACTGATGGTCTAACCCTATCCCATGGGACGGCGTGAGCCAGTGTTGGTGTCGGTTTGGGATGTGCTGGGACGTGGCCGGTCCACGGTGTCCATTACGACTTTGTGGGCGCATCCTCAAAGCTGATGATGCTGGACTCTTGCCCTGTAGAGCACTGGGAGGAGCTAGCTCCCCCTGCTGGCGGTGTAGTGTCCTTCCCCGACTGAAGCGAGATGTCTTCCCGGACTTCAACCTCATCCTCGTCCTCCTCCTCATCCTCCATGCTGGGCCAGGCCGATTGGTCCTCCACGCGCTTCAAGCGTTCGTTCAAAGCCTTCAGCGCCAGCTGTCTGTGGACCAAAGAAAGCAAAACTAATTTTAGGTCAAGTTCAAACATTACAGTTGGTTCAGTTTTTGTAGTTTAATTTTATAACCATCCAGTACGTTCAGTGTCTATAGAGAGTCAACATCCCCTTTCAAAATGTTTGTTGCCTTATAACCTGGAATTAAAATAGTTATAATTTTTTTTGATCTACAAAGCCTACTACACAACTTCCAAATGAAATATTTAGAAAATCAACTTAAAAAACAGAAACATAAAAATAAAACGAATAACTTGGTTGGATAAGTGTACACCCACCCCGTAATAGGATATCTAAATTAACTCTAGGGCAATCAATTGCCTTAAAAAAAAAAAAAATCAAAGTTAATTGGCCTCCACTTGTGTTAAATAGTAGTGATACACATGATTTCAGTATCATGTCAGCAAAGACACCATATGCACAAGGAGTTTTCAAAAGCATTTAGGGACAAAGTAAATGGAAAGGCACAGACCAGGGCCTTTGGAATGGATATAAAACCATTCCAAAGGCCCTGCACATTAAAGCTAATGCACGGAAGTTATATCCAATTATTTAGCACCTTAGAACTCCACACTGTTACAACATGAAAAAAGTATTCAAAACATTTTAAATGTCTGTCTGTGATAAGACTGCATATCAAACAAATGAGAACTCAGCATCATATACAGGAAGAAGAAATACTAACAATCAGCCATAAATCAGCATCGGCCAATGGTGGGTAAAAAAGGACTCGTCTCAGCCAATAGAAGTCTTCTAGCTGATGTTTTACATCAAATCGAGCAGCAAAAGTTATGTGCACACAAAAAACAGCTGCATTTTTCTAGTTATAAGTTAAATGTCAGGGTTGTCGAAACTCCTTTAATTAGTTTTGATTTTATGTGAGGTTGTTCGAATTTCAACAGCACTACAGTAGATCATGTATTTGACAAAACTTGGTTTGTACGGCAAATGTTCCATTTGTTGATACAGAGAGACTTTAGCACAAGATGTTTTTGTTACATTACGAATGCGTCTTCAATGTCTTATTTAAAATATAATGCAATTTTACATCAAAACTTATTCTTGTTTATGAAATTAACATAAAATTTACATTTAAAAAAAACTTAAACTTGTCAGTTCTTTACACATAACTTAGAAAATCCTTAGTGAAATCTAAGGAATGTAAAGGAATTTTCAATGAAATAATCTAAACACAACTGTTATGCATTACTGATGGATATTTGCAGTACTAAGTTGCATGGTTACCAACCTTTGTTTTTTTTTGTTTTGTTTTTTAAATCGGCCAATACAGATAAGAAAATACTGGCATCGGCCATGAAAATCCATATCGGAGCAGCCCTAGTACAAAGTAATTAACTTCTTTAATATTTACTGTGGTTGAGGACCATGAACCTACCTTCTCCTCTCTGCATCTTGGGGGTCAGTGCCAGGAAGGCTGATGGTGATGGAGGAGGGAGCCCCCACATCATACCGTTTCACCATCTTGCGACAGATCTTGATCTTTACCAGAATGCTGTGCACCAGACCAGCCACCAGTCCCACCACTGGCTGCAAGATCTCCGGGAAGAAGGAGGCGAAGGCAAAGTGGTCCGACATGTCTCCCCGGCCACGGCTGTGTTTCTGGTAGAAGCGCAGGTAGACCCAGCCAGACAGCAGGCCATAGCCATAGGCAGCCAGTGGGGCCGTGGTCCTCAGCAGGGTGGTGAGACGCAGCACCGCCAACACCAGCAGGACAAGCATAGGGGCCACCTTCAGCCTCACCTGAGGAACACGCAGCACCGTCTGGTCCCCCATGGTTTGCTTGAGGGCCACCAGGACACCACCCAGGAAGCCCAGCATACCATGGATGCGGACAGCAAACAGGTAGTCCAGGTTGAAGCTGGTCACATAGGTGAGCAGGTAGGAGAAGCCAGCCAAGAGACCCACAGACACGTTCACTACTGCAAAAAAGATGAGCAGCTCCAGTGCCCCCCACAGGGGTTCCAGTAGCCAGCCTGCAGCAATGATGGTCCCAATGCTGACCACAACATCCCACAGGTGCTGCTCCACGACTGCATGGGTCACCAGAGTCCAGATCCAGAAGTTGGGGGGGAAGAGGTAGCCAGGCGTAACACCCAGAACATATGTAGTGTCTACTGCCCAGGACAGCAAGTACAGCAGAATGACTGTTGCACAGATAGATTTCACAACCACACTGGTGCTGGCAAAAGCAGCAAAGAAGTGGTGTCGGGCGACCGGCAGGTAGCGGTTCATTGTTGTATTAGTTACTCAAGAGGAATACTATGGCACTGGTTTTCTGTACAGCTTCTTAGGTCCCGTGACCTTATCTTGTCCAATCAGCAAAACCAAACAAGGAAATAAAAATCACCTAAAAATCTTCACATTTCGCTGAGAGACAGTCAGATTTTAATTGTGGTGTCATACAAGTAAGTACAATTGGTAACTAGCTAAAACTATAGCTAGACTAAGACTAAGGGTTACAGCAGGCTAAACCTAATTCATGGTCAATAAACCGGAGCAAATTAACTTAAATTAGACATTTAGAAAACTCACATGTACAACAACCGTGAATGTACAACAACCGTTTCGTATGATGAAGCTAGCCGACAACCAGACAAACACGGTTGATGTCACTAAACATTCGAACCAACTAACTAACTGACTAGTTCGTTAGCTGTGTTAAAAGGTAAAGTAATCTGACAGGATATAATCTCACTACTAAATGATATTGCAGCTAGTTAGTGACATATTTAAATACAACGTATAGCCAAGTAGCCAGCTAGCTAGCTAGACTTAGCTATTGCCAACAAACAGAACACGCTTGAGCAAGTTTTGGTTCCATTTATATAGAAAACTGACACACCACTATAATTCAACAAGCTATCTACTTAGCTACTTGACATCCAGCATCATAACAGTGTTAGAAATCTAGCTGACTAGCCACACGTGCACAGCCAAATGTAAAACTTCGGTTTATCAAATATAATTATTATAAAACTACCAATATCTTAGAAGCCACCTTGCCAGAAAGTTAACTGGTAGCTGGATACCGACATATCGAGTGGTTTTTGGTAATGATATGATTATAGTTATTTTGACTTACCCCGACGCAAGTTTTTTAAGAACAACGCGGAGTTAATCAGCTAATTGAGCAGCTATTCACAATCACAACCATGTCTACTTCAGCGCTTTCCACGTCTTCCCGGCCCAAGCCAAGGTCCACAGCACTAGCAGTAGTGGGTTAGTTCGAGGATTCCCAGTTTGCAACAGGCCGAAGAAATAAAAGCTACCGAGTACACAAGAGTACTCGCTGAATAAAACCAAATCTGAATCCTTTACAAAGTTTCGGTGGATCCTTACTAACTTTCTTCCGACTTTCACCCGAAATTATCTAAGGTATTTCTCAGCGCGACGCAAACTCCGAGGCACTCCCAATATCCACAACGTACGTTATTGCTGCCAACGTCACCAACACATAGAGCACGAGTAGCTCAAATCATAGCAGCGTCATTTCGGCCGTGAGTGAATCACAATTGGTACATGGGAAAATGAGTTTATTTAAGCGGAGCTAAAACAATACTCATGGGCCAATTTCACACTTCCGGATTTGTTGCTTCCGGGAATGGCCACCGCTGGGTAATCTGACTTCCGGTAGCTGCAACGTCTGAGTCGAAAAATAAAAGTATTTCTGTAGTGTGCCTCAGAGCAGTAATTCAAAACAAAAACAACACATATATATTCAAGTTTTCACAATTTTTAATCAAATGAAAATCAAAGGAAGAAGCGGGTCCAGAGACCCGATGTTCGTGATTCGCAGAGGCAAGTTCGTCTGAAGGTTGGTGCTGTTTCAAGTCGCCGGAACAATTTTATGTAGCACCTAAAAAGCAGTCTGCGTTTGAGAGATCTAGTGCTCGACTAGAAATAGATGTGCGTACCCCGAAGACCATGGACTGGATGTCTCAACTAGTTTGGAAACTAGGGTCAAGTACCATGACTATGCGCACACCCCCTGCCGATAAGCGTCTGTTTTTATGTGTGCGCCTTTTCTCTTTACCGTAAAGTGTAGATAAGCTGTGAAGTGATGTGCAATACTCAGAACTAACGTGTTTTTTATTCTTACGAGCTGTGCAAAAAAATTAACAGCAAGCCGCTAGCGTGTTACCACCATGTCTCCCTTATTTGACGCACGTGAGTAGAATTAGGTGTGAATTAAGTCTTGGGTTACTTCAGGAGTCAGAACCTGGACCTAGGGAACATCAAATACAACGTGCAATACTCTCAATATTTTCTTTATAAACTTGAAAATTAGTACATTATTTTGTAGTTCATAATGAAAATGCCAGAGTATGGCAATAATATACATATTTTATAGTTCTCTGATAAGGTAATGATGTATTTGAGTGTTTTTTTATTTTTTACTTAAAACTATATTTAGTAGGTTTTGATCACACATTCCGCCACATTCAGTTCCAATTTGGATGTCAACAAACTGTCTCCTCCATGCCTGAGAAATTCAGGTTATTCAGTCCAAAGTTGTGCGTCATCCTGGACTGTACATAAATTCGCTGTGAGATTCCCACATCTGACGCTTCACTCGGAGATATTCTCCAACTACAAGAGCACCATGCTTATAATTAATAGGCATGTTGTTTAATTGCCTGAGAGAACATGGTTGAAATTGAGTTTTCTTGAATTCAGTATGTAAAGATATGAGGAATACAAATGTATGTTTATAAACAGAATGGTCTTTTTTTCTAAGACTGTGCATGGTAATTAGGCAGAGGGTATTTGAGTGCTTTGGCTTTCGCGTTCTTGTTGCGTAGTTCACTGCACGAGGGAATACTGGTCATGTTGTGGAAGCACGCATTTATTGGAGTATTCAACACACAAGGTATGCCATTTCATTTGAAAAATCTTTTAATTAACTGAAGGCCCTTCTAAAAGAAGATAGATTGATAGATTGATTTTAAACGTGTGTAATATATTGTAGCGTTTTTCGGAGTGCTACTACTCTGCGCGGATTCAAGCACGAGACCGACACCGTTTAACAGGAAT
>JAOVYW010004233.1:0-13303 GCA_025775045.1 Hiodon tergisus | reverse complement strand
TCCCAGCAGCCCCCGCGGGGATGGCTTTAGCCCATTGGCGGGGGAAGCGCTCCTAGCCATCCCCGCTACAATATTATTAGTTAAAAAACAAGAAAGATTCAAAGTTGAGTTGAGTACTAAAACACACAGAAGAAGACAACATGTACTGTAAAAGAAAACGAATACACAGCAGAAGATATATAAATGATACCTTTATGTCTTTTTAAGTACCTTTAAGTGCCAATGCTATACAGATATCATTTGTAATACTTTTTAGGGGCTCACTTGCAGTAAGACAGTATATTTAGAATAATCCACAAGGATGTGTTCCAACGTGTTTGTTCATTTCAATGATTCAAAAACCTTTTTTCATTCCTTTCAGCCAAAACCCGTTTTGGAGCCTTTTCCATTTCCATTTCCCCCTTTTTAAGAACTAAGATCAGTTCTGTCATCACCATAACAAATTCCCTCTCCTTTTCCCCTCCCTGTCATTCTTAACTTTGATCCAGTCTCCCCAAACATCATAGAATACTGCCATCTGGAAGCCATTCGTGGGAGCCAGCTAGCAAACAACAAACAGGAGAGGAGCCGTCGTCAGCGGTGGTGTAGCTTCTGCCGGGCCTGTTTGGTTTATGTGCGGCGCGCTTCAGCGGGTTAGCGGATCAGGGACAGGGCTGCGCTGAACACGTGGCCGATCTGTGCAGAAGATTATAAAACCTGCAGGTAATGAGTAGAGTCGTTTCCGGGGAGTACTTAAGACAAATGGGGGGGGGGGGGGTGCTGTGTTAACCATTGCTGCACTAAACCCACTGGTTCTGGTGTGCAAACCCCTGAAAAAAAGGCCTTAGCAGCCTATATTTTCCTAATCTTATTATATTACAGTTCCCAAAGGAAAGTGTGTGCTCCATCAGCCATACAGTATCACATCTCAACCCTGGTCCCTCAGGGCGTGCCCTACATGCCCTTCACTTCTGGCCTGCTAGCTCTGCATACTTAGGAGTGTTCCTGACTCGTTGACAGGCCACTGCCAAATGAAGAATAAAGACAGATGCCGACAACTACAAATTCCGGGTTAGGGGGTAGATGCCTTCTTCAGAAGATATATACTGTACGAGTCAATACGTGAGTGCTAACACATAACATAACCTTAACACAGAGCTAGCAGGCAATCAGTACCGGCACTGTGGCCAAGCAGCCTCGCTGGAATTCTTCAGTGATATTCTGAGATTTGTTTGGGTGTTTGCTTTCGAATTGTAGGTGCAGTATGTTAGGATGGTCCGATACAATCGTAATCACAATGACTGTGTCAGAACTGCAAGCCACGAGGAGTCCGAGCTGCAGCCTACACAGTCCCACTACAAAAGCTCTTTGGTTTTATCATTGTACTAGCTCACAGCTGTCTTGGAGCAAAAACAAATTAGGTCCCTGCAGTCATGTGGGGGGTGCAGTTACGTGAGGGAGGGGGCAGGAAAAAAAAAAACTCTGATCTAGACCATTCTATGCCTTTCTTTTTTTGCTTTCTCACTTCTATGGAAATCCCAGGCCTTGTTTTTGGGTGTACAAAACCTCAAACGTCCTGGAGGAACTTTCTTATCTCGCAGGAAGTTGCATTCGTGTGTGTCTCTGTGTGTGTCTGCATGTGAGTGTGTGTTTGAGAGAGGGTGACTGCGTTCTTGCACACTGCGTTCTTCTGACCCTCTGCTTCCCAATGCGTGCCATCTCTCAAACACACACTCACATGCAGACACACACAGAGACACACACGAATACACACACTGTTTAAATAAAGGCTTTTTTACGCGGGGCTCCGCCAGTTTTCCGTTCCCCTCTCCCCATTACCCCCTTATGGGCCCACGCTCCTGGCTGACGTAGAGGAGCATTTTGGACATACAGAATCATCCGAGGACCTCACCATTGGGGGTTGGAGGGGCTCCTGCAACAAGTAACGGCAGCCCCACTGAGAGCTTTCTTACAGGGGCAACAGGACTTCTGATAAAACATTAGAAGGAATCTCAATTCCCCTTGTCCCACCTCCTTTCACATCAGTATGGAAGATAGATTATATTCCGTGTGTTCTCCAGTTACTGGAGATTTGCTGGCTTTTCAGAAAATAAATCTTTTCAAATACACTTTTTTTATAAGCATCATCAAAAAAAGCAGAATTCCCCCAATTTATACAGTGTTCAAAAAGTAGCATTTCAATCGCATATGTTGAATCTGTTAAACACATTTCAATTATAAAGCAGGTTGACTAGGCAGCTTCCACACATGCCTGATGTAAGCAACCCAGCCAAAACACTGTGCTTTCCTTCCTTTTCTTCTTCTATATTAGTGCAGAATTAACCATTAACTAATTAACTTATTCCCTTGCAGCCAGCATGTTGCTATACTCCTCTGTTTTAAACACAAGGTTGGTAAGGAAATGGGGCACTTCATATTTAAACATTGCACAGGTGCGAAAGAAATGCTGAGGTTTGTGCAACAAACCATGAGCCCCCATCAGTTCATCAGAATGATATGAGTCGGACCACTGTTTAACAAGAGAAGGACTGTGATTTTTTTTCTTTCCCTTGTCTGCACGCCTAGTGACAGGCCGCTCTGTTCCTGTCATAAACACCTCTTCAGTATGTGTCAGGGGGATTTTTTCCACTGCGTGGAGAGTGAGGTTGGCCCTCCATCTCCCGCACTGCAACCCACAAAGGGCTCCGTGGAGTGTTGATTCTGGAGCTGTCGGTCTGTTAAATACCTCTGGACCTGTGGGAGGCTTTTGGCCAGTGGCAGTTGACACTTGGATACAATGAGATTCAGAGCGAAAGACACTTTTTTTTGTTTCTTCTGTTAATTTTATGGCTTAGTCGTGTCCACTTCCTGAACTCAGATCTTTAAAGATCAAACATTGGATATCCTCAAAGACTTGTTTTAGTGAAAATAGCACAGCACATGATAAGGGGGGTTGGTTTTTGAAAATAAGTAGTTGAAGTGTTCAGACAGAAAGAACAGAATTTTTTTTTAAAGCCTAATATTTTGGCTGTGGATTCCTAAACATTCCTAAACTAAACTTATTCTTATTATATCCCAACGTTTCACAACCCCAAGGGCGTCACTAGGATTTGGAAATTATTTTGATTGCAATCACAAATGTAAGATAGGTAGAGACAGAATTTGAGATCTCGGCATATTATATGATACTATAGTGATTGGGTAATAACGACTCAGGATGCAATACTGTGCTTTATGTTCTTCTTTTAGGACTTGACACAGCTTTTATGCTATCGCAGCGTAATAGGCTGGTCACGTTGGCAGTTGGTTACACAGCACTTGGTCACTAAACACTCCCCACTCACTCAGGCCACCAGTTGTTTCCCCTTCACAGTAATGATCGATTCTTTCACTCTGATCCTTCACTTCTATCTTATTTACTGCTTCACAGCCACTAGATCCTGCACACAGCTGTGATTGTCACCCAGATATGGATCCATTGACTCTTGGGTTCCAAGAGAAACTCAGTAGGTTCCATACCAATAACAGACTTGCCTGAAAAAAACTTTGGGGATCAAACTACAAATAGTCACAGGGTTATACACAGAACTGAGCCACCTTAGTCAGTAGCCAGCAACAAGGTTTTGAGGCGGGGTAGGCCTCAGCAGGGCACAAGCCAAAATAGGTGCTGGGTAAACCCTTGTGCAGGTCATCCTGTGCAAAACCCTGCAGTATTTATAATTACCTACCAGTTAAAATTTGGCATTGCCAATAATCTTTGCATTGTTTTCCCCAATTTGGAATCAGCAATCGTGCTAATGCATTTTGGTTCATCACCACGAATCCTGCCATCACACGCGGAGAGGGTGAGGAAGTACAACTAGTCTCATCCAATCTTAGCTGCCTTTAAGCCACCCACTCTGCAGGCTACACAGCCCACATAGCACTAATGTGACGTTAGTGACAAGCCGGGAACAACCCTGCCGATTGAACCCACCCGGGCCCAGGCATCAATTAGCCAATTGTGTACCACCGCTGTTCTCTCACATTCACCATCTATGAATGACTTGAACTGGATCCGAACCAGCAAACTATAGCACAGGGGTCAGTTTGGATTCATAAAAGTGCCTGAACCGACCGAGCTAATTGGAAGGCCAGTTAGAGTTTTATCTGAAACACCAGGCAATGGGATTTCATTTCTGAATTATGACATAATTTCAGAGGCAAGGTGGAATGAATACCACTGCACACTGTGAGTTCACCTGGGACAACTTCACTGTTTCTAACCATTTCAGCTGTCTAGGGTTGAATTCTGTCTAAGCATTTGACCCATCCATTAATCAGGGATTATGACCTGTAAATAAACAAAATGAAATTGGTTTTATATTTCAGGCAATGCGCAGGCGAGGAAAATGTTTGTAATTTTATCTCATTTGGAGCGGGAGTTCAAGTTACAGTCTGCCTTTTGTTTTTCTTTAGGCTTTGGTTATCCTTTTGTTTTATTTTTTTGTTTTTGAGCTTCCACCTGGTGATAGGTAAGGAGTGAAAACATGACGAGCGCTAGGCCGCTTGCTCTGGATAACTGCTCTGGCCATTAGTTCAAAGAAATTTGATTTGCAGTGCTTCTGTAAATATTTAGACAGAGCATATCTAAATCAGACCCTGTCCCAGGCCCTAAATTCTAAAGTGAAACCATGGAGACGAGAACTACTCTGCCACAAACATTTCGAGTGACATGATGAGCAGAAAAGATGGAACAACAATCCCTTGCAAGAATGAAATCAGAAGTTATTTGCAGGGATTCCATTTGCAAAGGTGTAGTTTTACATGGCAGTCCAATGTTCCCAGTTACCCTTCTTCGGTAAGTGACTGCGTGCCAGTGTCTGTAGTTCAACCATTTTGCTGAAAGAAAGTCCTTGTACCAGCTGTGTAGCATGCAGGTGTTTAAATCACCTCAAAAAAGGTGTACTGAAAAAAGAATGGCAGATATTTGAAATGAGTAAAAAAAAGAAAAGAAATCTAAGCACACTTTAAAACGGCAAGCCTAGTACGTGAGAAGTCTAGAGCGACAGTTTTTTGAAAGGTGAGTTAGCAAGCCAAGACCAAGCCCAGCAGGGCCAGGGATGCACCATGGAGCACGACGTGCAAACAATGGTGGCGTGGCCAAATGCGGCTGACTGGCGGCACCAGGAATGCAAGCTGAACCTTTAAGTGTGGGAAGGCCAAAGTCCCCCCCCCCTTCCCCCCTTCCCAAGCCGTCCCTGTGAGTAGGGCGAATGACCCTGGCCTGTACCCCAGCACACAGCAGGTGACAGACACACAGTCTTTGTCCTGTAACCCACAAAGGCACATTAATAAATACTTTTTCTTACGGCTCTTGTGACTGGCTGAAAGTGGTTTCCCCGTCCAGGTACAGGGCTTACTGGTTTATAGGCTCTGGCTTTTCCGTGCCTTTTTTTCCTGTTATTTCTATTGAGCAACTGTTTTGTTAATCACTCTTGTTCTGTGAGTCATTACTTCATCTACAAGAAAAGCCCCCTAACCCAGCTCTGTACACAATAAAGCAATTATGCAAGAGAAAAAATATACACATATGGCATGAATACAGTCTGATAAGTCAAAACTGTAACTGAACAATCCGGACACTTCTCTGCTGGGGGTGTACTGCACAGAAAATTAAAGATTAAAATATGAAATTTCTAGTCACATAGTTTGCGTGCCTCTTTGTCCACAATTATCTCTAAAGTCTTCCAGAATGACAGACAAAGCGTGGAAAAGGGGTCGTTTTGGGTGTATAAACAATAAATGAAAGTTATTAATCAGGGGTCTGAGCAAAAAATAATCATGTTTATTCAGGGTCTTCTGGTCAGTAGCTAAAATAAACAGAATTTTAGCTTGCCCCTTAACCGATCATGTGGTGGTAACGATTGTGAGCGCAAACTGAAGTTCCAGCTGGCAGCATTTGCTCAGGTTCTGGGTCAACGTTTACTCCAATCCTTTTTTGGACGCTCATTCCCAGCAGCTCACACGGCCTTTAATCTCAGGTCAGAAACCTGCAATCTTCCAGCATTCACTTTATGAAGGAAAGGTACAACAAGGCCCTGTTAAGAAATGTCATTCCACGTCAGAGGTAACTGGTGTTGTGGCTAATAGATATTCTGGTGACAGAAACCAGTTGCAAAGATATGGACTTGAAATTAGGAAGGAGATTGAAAATATAGTGGTTATGCAGAAAAAGAGACTTCTAATCAGCAACAGCATTCATATCTAATGTGTTTCACTGAGACCAGACTTGTTTTTCAGTTAGCATTGGTTGAGAAAAGTTTAAACTCTCGCTCTGTTGATGTATCTATTTTTGGTTTAGAAATGTAATTCCACTATTGAGTTAATCAAGTAGCCTGTTGGTGATTTCATGCGATTGGAGACCGTCTCCTTGTTTTTAGCTGATAGAAATGGAACCATCTGCTGCAATAGCCCATCCATAACACGGACCATTTTTGGTACGCCGTTCTGCACACCCCTTTCGTACTGTGTTTTTATTTGCTCGTTTGTGGCCCGCCTTATAGTTTGTATGATTTTTATCATTCTCATTCGATCTCTCTTAGCAACGAGCTGTTTTTGCCCACAAGACTGTCGCTGACTGGATGTTTTTTGTTTGTCTCACCACTCTCTGTAATCCCTAGACACTATCATGCATGAAAAGTCCAGGAATGTGGCAGTTTCTGAGCTATTGGAGCACTTATGTCACTCGTTTTGTCCATTCTGATGTTCAATTGAACAGCCATTAAATGCCTAGCAAGTATTTGTTTAGGTTTTTCAAAAATAAAATAAAAAGCTTTATTCACTTTTTGAATAAAGAGGCTCATAGTTGACAAAGCAGGTGATGGTGGTTACCAGCCGAAAAGGTCAGTCAGGTCATTAGTCAATATAAGTAAGGAACCCTCTTCCAACATGAGGTTCTAGCATTAGCCACTATGTACATGTATCCTTTTTCACAGATGTTAGCGGAAGCTGCCAGTGGCTATATGTCTTTAGTATTGGTCAGCTAGCTAACTAAACTTGTTTAATTGGATAGTTTCACATTAAGAATGTATTGGGATTCAATGGAAGACAACGTAATCAAGTCTGTTACATTATGTACTCTGATTGGACAAATGCCGTTTTATGGTGCAAATTTTGACTCTGCCCGGATGGTCAGCTTCATCTTAACTGTACACATGGCATGCTCAGGCCTCAAGGAGTACAGAAATGCCAATGCAAGTGCCAGTCACTGTTACCAGCCCTGAGAAGTGCTTTAGTGATTTAGTAATTTAATTATATGGATTGTGTAATTTTCTTATCTGCGAAGTAATGATCCAAATATAAGACATGGGTGAATGTCATTTTCTGTAATTTATTCAAACAGATAGGGACTACAAATCATAATGGGAAACAAAAAATGTTTGGTGGCTGTGGGTGGATTGGGGGGGAGTGATATTCCTTTAAGAGCTCTGCTCTCATTTGCGCCGTCTATAAAATTTGGGAAGTCAGGCAAGCACCGTACACAATTAGGCTCTAAAGGAAGTAGCTGTGTTCGGTGAGAAAGTCTTAGAGGGCGAAAAAAAAAAAAAAACTAAACAGGAAAAAAAGAGAGAGCCTGGGCTTGCGAAACGGAGAGAAATGAGTTTGCGAGCTGTGATATTTCCTGAAGGTATCAGTTACAGAGAACATTGTCCGTAAACAGGCGATGGCAAGGCGTACTTAGAATGCAATCTGCGTAACTACTTTTTGAGAAGATTTTTTCCACGAAATCGTTTTACATTCTACATTATGGTGCTTTTAGCTAGTTTATCTAAAAGACTGAAAGACGCGAAAACACAACTTTTAGGGAATATATATATTGCTGTGTGAGCTTTCGACGTTAAATAGTTTTGGGACCATTGGTTCCATTCTACTGTGAAGTTTTCCAGACCTGGGTCCTCTTGTGCTTTTATCTGGGATGTTTGCGAGGTGGTTTTTACCAGATTCAGTTCGGATTAACCTAGTTCTCGTATTGTTTGCATCGCTCGGGTTTTGTTCCGAATTAAAAGTCCGAGTTCGTTTAGCCGATGGACAAATCACAGAAGAGACTTTGGAAGCGGACAGCGAACAGGATTCCATCACACTGGAGTTCAAGCAAGGGGATGGAACTCTTATCACATTCGTGGCAGATTTCAAGCAGGTTTGTGAACTTTATGAACTTTATTCATAAAATTTCACCGTATTATCTGTTATTAGTTATCTGTTGTGCTATGCTGGGTGCGTTTGGAACTTTGAGATCAGTGCACGTCCTTCCATTTTAAAACGCTGTCTTCCACGTCTTTGTAGCTGTATTGATTTACTTGTTCATTCATTCTTATGTTTCACTTTTTGTTGAAACCCGAAGTGGCGACATTAAGTCAATTTTCAAAAATGGAGACATTACCAAAAAGTACATTTGAATGGGTAAAAGGAATTTCTAGTGCATTTATGGCAGATTAAGCGTTTATATTAATATTCACTTGAATTTACTTATCTCGTCTGGTTTAGCTTGAGTCCATGGGGTGCATGAAACTGAAAAAACAAACCCTTGCGGATGTTCGAACGTTCGCATGGAAAGAAAATGAAAGGTTGAAATTGATTGTACTGCTGTTTGCTAGAAGTTTCTTGTCGACGTATCTGTCCTGATTTTGTGATTAAGCTAGGGCTATATTCTAGTTCGGTCGTCAAAGTTAAACGATCAAGTTTCTCCTCTTTTGCTGTATTGATTAACGAATAGAACTACTTTCAACATAATGTGGCGTATAAACGGTTCCTAAGAATATGTAGATACCGATTAAACTGATAGCAAATACACATGAGTGGTGTATACAAGGAACAATGGTGGGATAGCAGTTGGGATCTTTGCGGACTAACTGGGGTCGGGAGCTTGCAAGTACCAGCGATTCTGAAATTCTGCCAGCGCCGCTCGGAAGGGGGGGGGGGCAGTTGTTCCGCTGTTAAGGATAATGCCAAGATAATACCTGCCAAGTTTGTGAGTGATACATTTCCGAATTGCACGCGGTAAATGGGGATTAGCTGCAATGTAGCGACCACGTCCCTACGCCAGCTGCTTCTCTCTCTCTCTCTCTCTCTCTCTCTCTCAATCTCTCTGTCTCTAGCTATGGTCCTTTCGGAGCGGCGGTCCTTGGAGCACTGCGGCGGTCGATTTGTAAATAAACGTGGCATGCGCACGCTCACCGCGACGGTCTCCAGAGGCTTTAAGGGGGGCGTGTGGTTATGGTCATGGTCAGGGGAACGGCATGTGTCTGTGATGGTTTCATGCAGTCAGGGGGTGAATTAGAAAAATCTAGGAAGGAAATCTATGCAAGATGTCATTGAATGTTCATGGTCAGCCTGGGATTGGGCACAAATCAAAATGTTAGCTTTTTTTGTTTTGTTTTACTTTTCAAATGGAGACTTGCATGGATATACTTTTAGTGAAATAAAACCAGTCTTGCGGTTCTATATGGAGTACAAAACCATTATCTGAGAGATATCTGTCCTGGCTGAAATGATGATCCTATTAGTTTCAGTGGGAGGATGGGGAATGCTGTTTGTGTCACCCCCCAGAAACTAAAGTCTTCTGACGTTATTCGATTCAGGAAAACTATCACAATTTTGAACAATATAAAATTGACTGCACCTTGAGCGCCTGAGCCCTTCTATGGTACAATTTCCTCTGGATAATCTTGTAATGCTACAGGGCTGTAGAAAAAACCCTCAGCTTCCAAACCCTGTAACCATGCCTTATGAAAATTATATGTGAAGGTAATCTGGAATCAAAGTGTCTTGGAGACAGTATTAACTTCTGCACAGTGAGGTTTAGATGAAGCCAAAGGCATCAAATGAGAGCTCGACTCATGAACATGTTTCCGCAGATGGGAAATTAAGCTCTCTCTTGGTTGACTGATAGAACAATGACTGCTGTTTGATAACTTGATAAACGGTTTTTATGGCTTGGCAGGCCCTTCTGTTTGTAATCAAATTAATTTGTTCCCAACATGATCCTCTTGGGACGGTAGTTTAAATCACAACCGAAAATGTAGATCAAGAAAATACTAATCATTAAAAATATGGCTAATAGAATGGACAGAATGTGGAAACTTGTGTGCTGCGTTATAAAAATAGGGGTTATCCAATGTCCCCTGTCGTTGTTCACATTCCCCATTTACAGTGCTAAATACATTTACAGCAGTGAAGGATTTCATGATGGCTCCCACACACAATCCAGCTGGACAGTATGTGAACAAGCGTATATTGGTAGCACTTGAAAGCTCGCTTTCATTCACATACTTCTTATCTGGGTCTTATCGGTGTCTTGCTAGCTTGTACACCGTCCAGTTCTATTTTGCGAGGAAGGAATGGTTGTATAGCCCAAACCTTTTGTGAAAGAATGGTGGATAAGGGTGATGAAAAGGCGTGTGAAAAATGCACACATCTGCAATGGTCGCTCTGGAGCGTGGAGAAACCAAGCAAGCAAAATGATCGGCGTTGCCGGCATGAAGATGGCGACGACAAACTTTCTTAACCCTAGGTGTGTTCATGTAGCCCTGCACATCTTTTCTTCATTGGCCAGTCTGAGAGAATTCCCTTTTCAAACGGCCTGGCACGTGTTGTCATTTCACAGCAGGCCTCAGTCTGTGTTTTAACAATGAAGGGTAGCAGCAGTTGTTTGGTTTGTATTTTGTTAATGGCTTGATCCTTGCCTTGGAATGGTGTGGACTGCAAAGGTTGAAGGGTCCTCAGTCTCTTTAAGGGATGCTCACCTCTTGTTAGAGACACGTACTTATTAAAATGAGGCTTGGGTAACAGGAAAAGGAAGAAAAGCGTGCTATGGATTAGCTTGCAGTCGCTCAAGGACCTGTCGGCTTTGGGCATCTTTAAAAAAATGCAGACGTGTGTACTTCCACTCTGTATGCATTGTGTCTCAGTTGAGTAAATATACACTGCGAGGTGCTGGAATTTCCAATATTTCAGGCGTTCAGCCCAGGACCCTATTTCTGTGAAGACAGGCACGGACGTGAACGCCCTAGCGCATCGCTGCTGTGAATGCGATTCGCCTCGTTTCACACACCCACTGCACACACCCTCTGGAGCTAAAGAATAAGCTTGGTGCCCTTTTCCACGTTGGCGTACAAAAGACCCATTCAGCAGCTTCCCACTGATGATCTTCAGAGCAAGCGCCAATCTTCATGGATTCACTTGTCAAACAAACTCCGTATTAGTACATTTTCATTGCAGGTAGCTAACTTTTATCCATGATGTAATCTCAAAGTACGTGAATTCCCTGACATTGTTGGACGGGTAACTGAACGTTTTCCCCCCATTTTGTCTGGAATTCTGTCTTTCTTTTCCCGTGAAAGCATGACAAATTCCCCCGATTCTTTACTGAAACCTCACAGGGGCTTCACATTCTGCAGCTCTCTCTCCTCAGGAATACAGGTGAGCGCACCTGAGTGTGGGAAAGGCTGAGTGATGTCACGCTAAGTCCTGTAAGACGGGTTGCAGCTTTCAACACAGAGAGGATGGTGAACAGCCGCAGGGAAATGGCGTGATGAATACAAAAAGATCACTGATTGTGACACATTGCTACCGTTGCATCACAACCTGGCCTGAGATGAGGCCAGGTTAAATGATTTGTATTGAGTATGAGCACTGAAGGTTTACCTAATCAAGCTCTTCATTGTGTGGGGAGAATGTGCCGTCTCAGAAGAGGTTTCTGAAAACTGTGCCAGGGTTTTTGTCTCATTGGTCTGGGCTTGGCAGATGTTGGTTCGCCTCAAAATTGGGCGGAGGTTTAGGTCCTTTTGCCAAGCTGTTTTATCCACACACAAAGATGTAGTCTGCAAATACTAAATCATGTTTATTCTGTTTCCCTATGTCCTAGAAAAAAAGGAAGAGAGAAATTAGCTCTTAATGCTGAATCAAAATTTTGGATTTTCTGAAGTATGAATTATAAAATATAAGTTGTTAGTAGTGATTGTTTTCTGACTTTTTGGCATTATGCCAGCCACTGTGGAGTGTATTTGGAATGAAGTAAATGTTATTGCTAGTACAACTTTCACAGAAGGGGTTATTATCCTGCTGAAAAAGGTTCTAATCAGGTCGGCTTTACAAGTGGCTTGAACCCATTGGAGTTATAAATCGCTTGCTGTGGTCTTCTCATATATGACTCCTGTTTTGTCATTTCGACCTTGGAATTTCCAAGTTATTTGGAAATGCAATACCATCCGCCCCCTTAAAAACCTCCTACTTGTGCCAAAATCAATTTTACAGCCGATGCTGCCTTTTTTTCCCCAAACACATTGCCAGCTTTTTCGATATTCAAGTTTACAAAGTTAGGTTCTTTTTTTTTTTGGGCAAAATATGAAAATGGGAAGAAAACTGAACATAGATTGTTTTCTGAGTGTCTGAGTTTTCCTTAAATTCACCTCGAGCTTTTGGAACTGCTTCTGCTGAGCATATATGTGCTAAACAATAACGATCGCGATTGTTTAAACTTCCACTTTGTGATGATGCATACAAAGTTCCACTTTCAGGCCAACATCATTATCTTGGGCGTTGTTTAAATGCAACTATTTGTAAAGAAATGTTTAGACCTGTAATGACTGAGGTCAAGACAAAATGTACTTAAATCAGTACTTAAACTCATGTGATGCAACCACCTGCGGACTGGTTTAACTTTTTCCTGGATGAATATATATACATGATATACAGTTGTAAATTACTTCTGTGTCTATAAGGGAATGAGCTCTTCATGCAGCATAATGTTTCTTGGGCCATCTTGTGAAAAAATTGTTTCATTTTCATGACAAGGGACTATACTGTGTTAATGTGAGCGTTGCCAAATTAAAGTTCAAAGGTAGCAAAATCTCTCGCTTCTCTACCTGAACATGAATGTTCTCTTCAGTGTAATTCTTTGGATGAAGCTTTTTAAAATTTTCTGTAGGGCCTCTGTTTTAAAGTTGATTGGAGAGGAAAAACCTTGTTTATTGACACCATGGTTGCAGTCACAGGCTGGGCAGAAGAAATTGGGCGGGTCAAGTGTATACAGATGCAGGAATGGTGAGCATTGCTGGAGGGAAACGTACCGTAATTAAGGTGGTTACGGGTGGGTGGGCGTTTCACTCCTCTGTCCCACAGATCAAGTTTCCTGCGGCTCTTGCTCCTTGACTTAAGTTCTTTGCCTCTCGGGGAGCATTGGCACGCTTGTTTGTTTGGTGTCGAGTTACTCTCCCGTTAACCTGACGTCGAGGGACGATCCTGATCCTGGTGCATCTCACCTCTTCCTGTAACTCCCCCCCCC
>JAOVYW010004230.1:23976-45677 GCA_025775045.1 Hiodon tergisus | reverse complement strand
GAGCTTCTTAGGACCTGAGAGGTTCACCCAAAGCCAATGAACTGCAGTCAAAATACACAGAATGTTCCTTCGACAGTTCTCCCTAATGATGAAGACCCAGGAGAGACACATTTTATGCCTGTGAAGAGGAGGTTGAAAAACGCCAGCTTTTTTGCACACTGGGGTATGTTAAAAAAACTAATATTCTCTTCCTTATTTATTCTGAGAAGAAAGTGGATACAGTTAAATAAAGGCCTGCAACCTTCTTTTCCTTTCTGTAGGATATATATTATCTTACAGAGCCCCCTCCCCACCCTGCTTGTTAGTAAAAAGCATTATTAATCTTCTGCTAGAGAAACATTAGCTTAAAACAGACCACCTGGTAATTCATCAGATTTATTTCTCTAATATTTGATATTAATGGAGGTTTGTCTAACAGTTTATTATGCTTGGCATTTCCGCCTAGGCGTACTTAAAAAGCAGATGACCCCTGCAGGACACACAATAATTCCAAATGTGCTGTCAACCAAAATAGCTCAAATGAGAAGCACACAGCCATGCCATGGACATTGTAAAAACCTAAAAGGAATTTTGGAACCTTCTGTTTTATCACAAACGGCAATGGCAATGATAATGATTTGATTTTATTCCCTTCTCCAAACATTGAGCAATGTCTCACACCTCTATCACCGCACATGACTCATTCCACAAAGCTCACACACTTTGTTGACTCAGAACACCTTATCACACTCTTGGCTGTCTTGGTTTTGCATGCAATATTTAATTACACCGAGTGATGACATATGAGTACCACTGAAGTGTATGGCATTAATAAATCAGAAATATGTCTCACCTTCTACTATCACAAGAAGAACTAGTTTCATTTTTACAGAGGGAAGATCCTCAGAATTTAATATTTTCTGTATTAACAACCAATTCTTTTGTATGTTTATGTCATATAAAATGCATTACGAATATATGAATATAACCATATGAATATAAGTGGCTATATGCTTCATTTTTATGAAGTGCTTTCACAATTTGGTGAACTTAATAATGAACCACCAATTGAAAACAACTCTTAAAATAGTTTTACATTCCTTCCATTACCAGCCCAAAATTGTTTGTTTTTACTGGAGCTTGTCAGTGTCTGATTCATCAGAAGATCCAACTCATATCAATAATTGCGCGATGATTCTCCCATTATCCGTCATGTGAGTTTTTTGTCAGAACCCTTCAAAGAGATACAGTTCAGAAAATACAGCGAAACTTACCTCTGCCATGATTTTGAGATGAGAGATATAGCAAGTGCTTTCATCAACCTGTGGCAAAAATATGTCAACGTTTCAATGTAACATTTCAATAGAAAGTACATAGATTGTTCAAGTCTGAACCAGTATGACCCTTCAACAACGTATGCATTTAAGCCAACGCGGGTTGAACGATACATGTCACTGTGTTACAAAAGAAGATCTATGGAGGGCTTGCTCCTGGAAGGCTCTGCCCAACTGAGACAGGATACGGCAGAAAATTAATGCTGGTGATTTGAAAGTCTCCGCTTCAGGATTCTTGGACCACAAATGTTCTAAATCTCAACAGCATAATGTTCTTTAAATATTTATAATATCTACTTGTGTTGACCATAGAGATTTTACTTCAATCTCATTTGATAGTGAATGAGCTGCCTCCAAAGGGGGAACCCCTATCTTGATTCAAACCTGAGTATTAATCATGACCTGGCTTGATGGCATCTCTCAGGGTTGCAGCTTAACAGGATCCACTATATTTTTTCCTCACGGAAACAAAGTAGGTAATTTCCACAACAACCTCACGACAAACATGTGTATACAAAGGGTGACTGCTTGAGATCAAGACCAGGAGGGTTTTCCAATTTCACAAGCCAAACATTTGACAAGCCAAACATTAAATCAGGACACCCCACAGGAAACTTCAGTAACATCTAAAAATATGAAAAGGGAACAATATGATCTGTACACATTCTGTTTCCATCAACGATGTTACCATTGATACTTTCCATGTTGCAAAAACCGATTTGTCAGCCGATTTGTAAAAGTTGCACTCTCACAGAGGAACCCAGGCAACATCTTCTGTCCTCGCTCTGTTGCCCGTATACGTGCTCGCCTTTCCTGGCTCACAAACATTGGGCTTCACTGGACGGAGTTCAACCAGTGGATATGGATTGCTGCGGGTGACTCACTCGTATTGAGTGTGCAGCCTTCAGCAGAGGAGGCAAGGTTTGTGGCAGGGGGAATGTGCCTGTCAGGAAGCTTGCTCTGTTGTTTCACTGCACTTTGTTGATGCTGAAAGGGCTAATGTTCCAATGCTGCCAGCAGAGATAAACCAATCCAAATTAAAACCATCGTCCAAGCGAAATGTGTTATGTTACAATATGCAGTAATCGTAAGCAGTCCTGATGATTTTATTATCTGTGCAAGTTTCTTCTTCTTGGCAAGGTCTAGGTATCGAGTTAACTGCATACCCATAAATCAACTACAGCGATAGATATAAAACAAACATTTTGGACTTGACCTAATTGGTGGCAACCCTGTGTTTTGCAGTTGTTTTACCTGTTTTACTGAAAGTTCAATGTTCTCATAATCTATTTAGTGCGAAAATGCTAGTGTAAATGCTGGGAAGGTGTCTGACATGCAGTCTCATACTGTTCATAGTTATCGTGACGTCGTATTCCATGGTATTCAGATAATCCATTATCCATTATTGTACTTGGTTTAATTGGAATCTTCCCAGGAGATTATAATTATGAATCACAATCTCTTGATGCCTTTGATGATAGTGGATGCGTTTTCACCCAAATTCGGAATCACCAACGGCGCTGATGCGTCTGGGCTCATTGCTGCGGATGCTGCCCCCTCACACAGGAAGAGTGGGGAAGTACAACTAGCCTTCTCTGATTCTAGTTGCCTAGTTATCAATTTTACAGAGGTTCAACGCACTATAGACGAGAACCCACATCAGGTTGGGCGGTGCCCTGCCATTTGCGCCCCATTGCTGTGCTCTCCAAAATTATAACTGTCTAATGAGCAGGGTTAAAAAATGCAAAATACGACTGATAGGGCTCAGTCTGTGCTCTGGCCGCCACCTTTACTGACTGAGTCAGTCGTGAGGCCCTCAACTGTGAAGTAGTGATTGATTAGACTGCTGTTTTATGTTATTAGCATGTGCTTGCCATTTTAATGGCAGTTAAAAGAACTGTCCATGTTGTTTTCAGAAAACTCATGGGAAAACAGTGCTGAAAACAGAGAATGCCATTATTGGCCTGAAGCAAAGCACATGCTCACCACACTAGCTCAACAGGTGGATTTTAGAAAGGGATGTTAATACTCTTTTTTATCTGTTTGTACTGTTTTTCTTATACTGTTTTTTCTTTATAAAAATAAAAGAGAGATCCCATTAGTTGCACTTGAGTAAATCCACACCCTCCCCTCCTCCATACTTAATTAAAGGCTTAGTGCTAAAATTTTACATAGCCTTGAACACAAGAAGACAAAACTGATCAATCATGACCAGACTTCTTCATTCAAACCAGGCCGGAATGGAATTATCTACATTGCCTTTTTGTGTGACAAATGCTTTCTTAGAACACAGAAGTGGCCCAGACCACTTACACAGGCTCTCCTCAAATAAGGTATTACTCCGTATCTCCAACATTCCATTTGCCAGTTCTTCATTGTCAAACTTCAGTTTTTGTTTAATAAATGCTTTGTTGACCTTGAATGACTGTGAGAAGTTCATTTTTATCTGTAAACCATTGTTTCGGTTTAATGCTTTAAATAACTTGCCGTGAAGATCCACCCCTCCTATACATTTCATTACAGAAATGACTGGAGTGAAATAGATAAGGAGGGCAGGGATAAGCTTTAGATAGATGGCGTCCAGATTCCTTTTAAGCCCTCACCGCTATTGAAAAGATTAATGTTATTTTCTCTGTTCAACAATCCTGTTGATACTTGGATGAATTGTAGTCCTTAATTTCCAATCTTGTTTTGAAGGGCAAGCACCCACTCAATACATTTTTGAGTTTGAGAAAATTTGTGGGAGCTTGATCTCCGCCAAACATTTAAATTTGTATTATTCTTCATTTGTTTTGGGTCTGCCTACTGCGTGGTTTGACCCCGTTGAGTCTGCTCATTGTTAATTCCTGGAGGAAATTGACTTCACATATCACACATTTCTTTCATTAGTTTGTGCACTGCGGACACTTCTGCAAAATGCACACACACTCTCCCATTATCCATAATTATACACTCACTCAGGGAGGGGGAGATCTCCTCAAACTACACCACTGGAGGAACCGAGGGCTAAATGTTCTTGTCCATATTTAAGAGGGTGGATTTCTCTGTATTTTTCAGGGTTTGCCGCTTGAATACAAATGCCCAGGGACTTTTTTCTCACAAAATATGACAGAATCATAAACATCACAACAAAATATTCATGCCTAATGGCTTTTGGGAAATTTCCCCATGTCCCCTACTTGCAGAACATTTTGTAAAACAGCATTAACAGAACCGTGAAATAGCGGAATTTGTGTATATTTTCCAGTAGCTAATGCGATGCCCATTTAGGTGCAGAATACAAACAGACAAATAACTGCAAAATACAACAGTGGGTTAATGTTGAAGAAATCTTTCTCCTACAAACGAAATGAGTTTTTAAAATCCTTTTCAAACATCGTTTGAAGCGCTTGCAGATTTGGTCCCCCTGATTTTATCCCCCCTGCCCCCCTTTTATGTTTTGTCTGGCTTTTCCATGTGTCTTAATGAAATGTCCAATGCTAACACCTAACCATAATTTCCTGTACGTTGTTAAATCGGTTGACCCCTCTCTATTTGACCAATGGTTGTATATGTTGGAAACTTTTCTCATCGGTCCTTGTCATGGCTGGGCTGTCAGTTAAAACGTGAAGGAGCAGCCCCAGTAGGCATGTGATCACCAACAATAGACAATTTAATGGGAAATCATTGCCTGGTCCAATGAATCCTGGTCCCTGTTGTATCATGCCAATGGCAGAGCCAGTATTTTTAAATAAACAGCATGAGTCCATTGACCTATCCTGACTGGTGTTAACAGTACAGGCTGACTGGCTGATAGCGGTGGTGTAATGGTGTGGGGAATGTTTTCTGGCAAACGTTCAGTCCCTTGATATCAATTGAGCTCAGAATGGCTCCAGGAACCTGACAGAGATTTCAGTTCACTCGAGTGGCCTGTGCAGTCCCCAGACCTTAACCCAAAAGAGCATCTCTGGGATGAGATGGAACGTTCTGTTTGCAGTATGACAGTACTGCTGTCCAATCTGCAACAACTGTATGATTCCGTCATGTCAGTATGGACCAACATCCCTGTGGTTTCCAAATCCTTGTAGAATTATTCAAATAATTCAGGATGTTCTGGAGGCAAAGGGTAGTCCTGCTCGGTGCTGCTCGGAACCACTTGAAGCATTCGTTGTGTTGAGCTATTTCAATTGCTTTTGTTTCATTTTTTCATTGCAAACAGCTGAAAGTCTTTACATTTTGACAATAAACCTGATTTGCAACGGGGGTCGAATAATTTTGATTACAACTTTAGATGGGTGTACCTAATAAACTGGTCAATGGACTGCTGAAGGACACTTAATTAATCATGCACATTAAGCCCGCCATTGTAAATTACAAAATGCTGGGATTTTTAACCAGAATGTGATATGTATTACATAGAGGTCGAATTTGAAAGATTTCCTGGGGTACAAATTTTCCAGTCCAAAATGGTTTGGCAACTAATCCTGTTTCTCATATTACCGTGGTTGCAAGCGAAATCTGATAAATCCTTCTGAGAGAAACTGACACAATTTTACAGCAATATTCTGGGCACGAGTTCTTGTCGTTTAGAAACTATTTTCTCAGACAGTAAAGGCGGGACAATTCATAATCTGTACGAAATTGCCAAACTTTTTACCTCTGGGAGAACATTCTGTGGTCCACAAAATCCTGTTTGCTCAAGCATCTTTCATTCGTCCTAAATGTATAGCCTTTAATCTTTTAATAACATCTAGCCTACTTCCTAGAGCATTTGAACTTTTTTTGTTTCCATTTCACAATTGATAAATCATCTTGAGGTTGTCCAGTCAGTCTTCTGGCAGCTTCAGTGGAGGCATTAGTAGAAACAAATTCTCTGATGTCAAAACAATGCGCTTTATGTATGAAAAAGACATTTAACATAGCCTTGCACCCCCCCCCCCCCCACCAAGAAAAATGGGGGGGGGGGGGAATAAACGCGGACTGTAAATTCTCAAAGCAGTCGTTACACAAATTCCTGTGCCGCCCATATTTCCACACAGAAATAAGTCTTACTTTCCTTTTCAGGAATACGCAGAGCAGCGGCGATGTGCTGTTACTGTGACGCTGGTCTCCGGGTTTACTGCGTCACAGATGCTTACACTTCCGGTGATGATCGCTGGCAGAGAAGTCCCACCTGATCCAACAAAAATAAGTATGTGTGAAGTCTAAGAGGTGACAAAATGCTGCTCTGGCCAGTTGCTCCTTCTACATGTCCCACACCAAGCCACTGGTGCAGCTTGCCAGTGGGGTGCTCACAATCGCTGCAGTTAGACGTGCTTGGCAGCCGTGGTCCCGGTGCCCCTCTCGATGTAGAATAGTTGAGCTATGTAAACATAAAATTAACATTCAGATGTGGTAGCTTGGGCTTTTGTGCTGGTCGCGTGTTTCTGTGTCACTCTGGATGAAAGTGTCTTTACCGCATTTCATGTTAAAATAAAATACAAAACTGCAGAGGGAAATCGAATATTCTGGAATGGAAACGCTGCTCTCTGTTCATGCAGTTTCTTTGTGATTGTTGCATTAAGGCCAAGTGTGTTTCAGGATCAGACCATAAAAGATTATTTATTTAGTCCCAATGGAAACAATGCATACGCCAAGCATCTTGCACTAAATACACAAACAAATGTAATATTCAGAACAGTCTTAACTTATTGTCATTACAAATATAATACAGGGCTAGTGTCTGTCGAAGTCTAATTAAAAGTACTACCTACATTGAAATCAATGGCGCTGTTATTTTGGGAGTGGGGAGAATCAATATACATCAATACTCACCAAACAAACAAGGCAATTGTAGATTCATCTGAACACAGGAAAGCCATGAGGGAAGAAAAGTTTATTTAGGGCTTTTGAAATTGAATTGCAAAGCCATGCCAACTAAAATGTTTTGCTTATATAAATGTATTTCTTAACATCAAAATTGTGTTTTTGTGGGGAGGCTGAGACATTCTGAGTGTTCTGTACTGCTGTGGAAATACTTTATTTGTTTGTTCACGAAAAGAGTCCATCAAAACTGTAAGGCGTTACTTCCGAGCCCTGTTAATTGTCCCGCTCGTTTGCTGTGGTAAGAGGCTGTGGTAAAAGCGGTAGTAAATGCCCCTGTTTTCCTGTTGTGGAACTGACAAACGATCCACTCAGCATATATAACTACCACAAGCTTTCATCACAATAAATGAAACAATGGGAGATGTAGCCGCAGATACAGTCAGCTATATTCTGTTGTGGTTGGAAGTCCCTTTGAAGTCAGCTGTAAATCTGTATCACCTGTGGTTCGGAAGTTGTAAATTTGATTAAAGGTTCACTTGAGATTGTTCCAGTAAAAAAATCATTTCACATGGCTAAAAAGACTTGTGCCCCTTTGTTGCCTGAAATTCATATGACAAGCTCTCCAACAAATGGGTTAAAAAATAATTGGGCCTCTTCTGTGATTTATTAATTAATTGCCAACGACCTTATTTTTAGATCAAAATTATATATACACTTTTAAACCAAATCATTCAGGTTGAACCATCATTATTATATATTATTATATATATAATATCGCAGACAAGATCCCATCCAGCCAATTTCAAGTTGAGTCAGAAAGCCAGGTTACAATTATTAACATTGTCTCATTCATTCCGGCTTCACTCCTTTCCTAATTAATCTAATCGTGCCATTCTTTTCAATTCTGGGATTATTTCTGAATAAATCTCATTTCAAAAAGCAGTAGATGAACCCATTTTCCTGCCATGGTCTTCCTCTTGAGTTGACCTTAATTGTCAATACTGGTATTATATTATCCATTGTGGCACGGCTAACATTTAATGGTACTATATGATTTCAGAAACACTGGAAACCTTAGATATTTTATTAGTCATCTGTATTTGCTTTGACAAATCTACGCTTTGCATAAAAGTGTTGCAAAGCACTCTGCCTCTTTGTCAGCATAATAATCTGAAGGCCAATGTAAGGTCAATTACTAGATTGAAACTTAACCCACACTTACAGTAGCTTTGGAGCGATACCAATTTCTAGGAAATGCATTAGCACAGGAAATACTCAGTTCTCATCAGTGTGCCGTGATACTGCATTTTCCATATCTGGAGTGACGTCAAAATTCCCAAACACAGTCACGGGCACAAGACGGTAATGTATCCTGTAATATCAGGACGGAAGTGATGGTTAAGATTGAGTAGAAGCAGCGACAGCAGACGTCAGAGCTTGATGGGAAAGCATCAGACAAACGGAATCAACAATGATGATGGTTAATCCATAAAAATATTATTTTAAATTAGCACAATTAATTAACATCCTGATATTTAGAACCAGATCTTTTTTTGCCAGTCTCATGTGCTGGACCTTATAGTTAGATTAAAGGATTATTTCAAACTGACAACACATATAGATCCGTTCCGAGTCCCACCACCACCTTTTAAGACTTGCAATGGAGCAAAAGTAATACACTGCCAGCACAACCATGCCAATGTGAGGTTTGGTCCCTCTGCCGACCAAAGATGTAAATTCTTGTTTCATTGTTCAAGAACTCCCCAATTCTCAAACCGTTAAAAAATCAGTAAGGTGAGAACAGGCCACAGGGACCCCATCTTTGTGTTCTGGATACACCCAAACCTGAAGACTAGCTTTAAAAAAATAAATAAATAAATAAATACTGCACATTTAGCCATATTTTTCTCCCCACTCTCTGTGCAATACTGAGATTACACAGACTTAAAACTATATAGATTTAATTCAAACAGGACCCAAACATGCATCGAAACTATAATGGTCAAGTTCCTTTTCATTTTTATTCGTTTTAACAGCTTGATACCACATTGACACAGGTACAGCATGGGCGAAGATCGCTGTCACGGTCACCCAGATGTGCATTGATGTATCCCTCACTGTGTGGCTGCCGGATGCGATGTGGACGTGAGGAAAGCGCAGACACTTAGACAAACTGAACTTTATGCACCTTCAGACGCCAAAAAACAAGCATTCGGAGTTTCGCGCTAATCACTGCTACCTCTCCAACAAGGGGACCCAAAATGTTTTAATCCATGAATTTTGAGAATTTAAAATATACGAGACAGTAACACAGCAACCACGATGACACTGCTTTCCCATGAGTCCCTTGTGAAGGGTTTACAGGTGTCGTTTTCATTTATTCTGATCTATGCTTTCACTTGATAACACCTTGTGGCATATTAGGCCTTGTGGCTTTTCGTTACTTTTAACCAAAATACCAGCGAAGCCGCATTCAAGAAAAAGTCACAATTCTGCTCATTTCTTTGTGTCATGCACCGTTCGAGTACTTTTCAACTAAATTTTAAACTTCTCTCTCTGATGTACAAGCATTGTACAAAGCGAGACACGTTTGCGTAACACGTGTCGAAGACAAGTGCATAAGGAGGTGGAGATTCTGTGACATGCAATTATATGACTGGTGGAGATAAGCATTATCAATTCCAAGGTAGGTTGTTACACCGCCCTGGATGCAGTCATAGATATAATGCACTGCTGTTACACACTGCACAGTATTATATCAGTGTGGAGCAGAAAACACACATTAATAATAACAACAAAATATTAGAAAATGACAATATGCCGAGGTGGCCTTAGGGTCCCGACCCACAGTTTAGGAACCCCTGCTCTATAATACTACAGCTGAATTTTTGGAAAATAAAACAGTCGCACGTGAGCAGGAGATGGGACGCAAAAATCATCATCCGACACTTAACTTGCACAACAGTGCCACCGCGTGGTGGTGAGAATTTCTCGTTTTGTGCATGCACATATGCTGGGCCTATTATATGGGTAACATACCTAAAATAACTAATTTGCTTTCTTTCAGTCACATGTCCAGTGTGACTTTTCCACACTGCATTTTATTCATTACGCTTTTTGCAAATGTATGTAAAAATTTATTTTGTATGACAAACCAGAATAAAACCATTCTCATTAAAGGTACTTTATCTTAAGGACACTGTGGGAGATTTTATCTGACACAAAAATAGACTCACTCATCAAAATCATCAAATGAGGAGGACAAAATCAGTTCCACAGAATAAAAATAAATAAATCAGTATATCAATAAAACATAAATTCATTTAATTACAGTAAAATAATAGTTTCCGTCAAAAAAAAAAAAACATCTGAAAACCTTACCAAAGCATCCCACAATACTACCATTTCAGGCAAACCTGTTACCAAACCTTGTTCCCAATATTTACCATGTACTTAACCATAATTATAAAGCAATACTTCATACATTAGTATTATAAACCTCATACATACATTGTTGGAAAAGTACCATGATTCTTTCATTCGCAACTTATTTCAGCAAATGCTGGTATGTTGCAGTTCTTGGTCTTATCATTGCAGAAAAGGTAACCACTTTCAATGTTTATATCGTTTTCATCCCAGAGAATTACCTGTGCCTCCCGGGTCCAAATAACACAACCATGTTTCCTCTACTCAAAGTCAACCTGGAATTTGATGTTGCCGTTTAAAAATCACTCAGTTTTCTTTCCATTTCCTCGCATTGCTTTCCTTTTAAGCTGCAGGGTTTTTAGCTCCGTCATTGTTGCAAATGTCCGGTAAACCCACACCGCCTGCAAAACACAATTTTGATACAAATTTACCTTCGCCTACATCCAGTCAACATAAAAAACAATAATATCAATAAATGTTCCTGACAGACAATGCTAATGTTTCAGCTGTGTGTCAGGAGATAAGGAGTTTTTATAAATACTTACCACAATAAAAATTGTGTTAAACAGAAGAGGAGCAGAGAACACCAGAGAAATGAACATTCCTTTTGAGTCAAAGTACTGATACTTGGAGAATGACCTAAACAAAAAAGATTATCAATGTCAGCATTTATAAATCATAAAATGTATTAAATACAAAAAAACACCACATTTATTGAAAAATACTTACACCAGGTAAACCAACTAAATGTATTACAATTCCCTTTGTCTCAGGAGAATGGTTAAACACAATATACATTAAAATAATTTCAACCCATTTGTACACCACCATGATCAACAAGGTACAATTATACAGAATAAATTATGCATAACAAATAAATAAAATGTTGAGTAACACAATAACAAAGTAATAAAATAAAGAAATAAATACCTCCAGTTCATAGCTGCCATTTCATTTAAGTATTCTGCACTGTAGACCATGCCAACTTAGAAACACAGGGGGGAAGAAAAAAAACATTTGGTCAACAATACTGTCATTTTAAATACACAGTAAAACTAATTTAATCTCCAATTCAGCTCCCCACCTAGCAGTAAATTTTAAAAAGCAGGACATTAATTCATAAATTGAATGATCAAATGCTAACTTTGTGAATGTAGTGCTAAGGTGTATATATTAACTGAATTACATATTCATTTAGTTGAGATACATTTAGTTGTCATTTCTTGCCTACAACCCATCTATTGAATTTTCTGTAGTATTTAAGATACAAAACTTGGGCTCGGATAGGAGAATGACTAGATTGTTACAACTACTACTACTAAAATGTGATTCTGGCAGGCCATGCTTAAGTGACATCAGCAGCCATAAAGAATATAAAACAAGTGTCTAACTTAACTTCAATGGCATTGTGGGATTTATATTGGTTGTTAACTTCAATTAAACTTATTTTGTTTAACTTATTTATTTACTTGTTTAGCTGGCTGGTTAGCAAAATTGCTTCATAAATCAAACACATATTTCATAGTGACAAACTGTTAAATGTATTAACATATAATGAAGCTCGATCTGATCACAGCATTTTATTCAATCTTTCTACTGATACCGCTGGGGTACTAATTAACTACTTACCCATTAAAAGGAAATGACAAATCTGCATCCGATAAAATCTAGTTGTAATAAGAGTGATGGTGAAACAGACGGCGTGAAACACCAGCAGCCCAATCAACCATGATTCAGACCATTCCACCTAGGGGTAGGGGAAAATTAAATGATGTGTGTACTCCCCAATTGAATCATAAAAAGGAAGATTTAGCATTACTTTATTACATACATTAACAGTAATTATTAACATTACGACTGCTACAAAAAGGCTAACGTTTCAGATAGTGTAAACCTAAGTACCGTGACTTACAGAGAGCAGGAATGTCCACACTGAAGTGATTCTCATGTTGCTGATAGCATCGATCGGAATAGAACTCGCATTTCTGGAATTTTGCTTAACCATCTTGGAAAAGATGAACAAACAGCCAGCAAACAAACTCACAACAAAAACAAGACACGTAAGTACACTATCTTCTAGTAAGCGCCACCAGGAATGCTACTCTTGGTCGCAGAAAAAACACGTCACGAAAAGGTTCACCCGATATATAACCACGGCCCGGAAAATAAGATTGAACCGCGTAACACACTCTCGTTTTTATGTGTCCATGTCTGGCAGAGGTATATGACGTTTGGATTTTGCTCGTCTATTCATTCAGTCCTGTGTTGGGATAAGGGGTGCCTGTGACATAATTAATAAATAAAAATTACATACACTGGATTTAGTTATATAGTTTTGCAGTTAGATACACATGTAAAGTTACGACAGCAAAAAGTCGTGGTGGCTAACGTTGCAGCACTTGACCGTTTAAAAAAATTGACCCAGAATTTACGCCAAACAACAAAGTTAGCTCAGAATTTGGGCAATTTTTAAAAGTCGGAAAAATTTCAGAAATTTGATCTATTCAATGTACCATATTATTAAATCTAATATCTGCACTTATATATAGATTATTATGTGAATCAGATGCATGGTATACACCAAGTTTACCGACAGGTGGCTCCAGTGAACCAGACCACAAGCACAGCGACGGCAGATGGGCCGGTACATTATTGTAAATGCTTATGTAAAGTGTATTATGTAACAATGTTTAATAAAGTTTAACCTTTATGGTTCTCAATAGCATAGTAATTCATTTAGCCAGTCTCACTGACAGCACTGTACAACGACTGCAGGGAGGAAGAGCTTTTTTTATTTATTTACCGGTAGGCCTACAGAAAAGGGTTATAAGAATTAGTGATCTAAAAATAATTTTCTACAATATTCTAAACATTATATCCAGTATGCCAAGATATGTATGTAACAGGCACTACTGGATGGCTAAAATTTCCACCCTGGGAACCAACATCCCCTGACAAATGATATAATCAAGAAATGTTTGCTGCAATTAAATTACATATATTAGATTATAACATTAAAACTTAAGTTGCCTAAGCAGAGATATTACGAAAAATAAAACTGAAAGGTTTATTATAATCGGTATGATAACAAATCGGTATACCAAAGAGAAATAGGCTCCCTGGGAGACATTTAAACTATAATAGATGCGCAGGTCATTGTGCAGGAGCCAATTTTTATACAAAATCATGACAGAAAGAAAGACATGGTCAGTAAAGAATGCATTGCCAATAAAGTATATTTCCTACATCTCTTACAAGCCTGAACCCAGAACAAATGTGCAGGTACTCCTCTGTGTTGTTAAGGTGGACAGATTTCCAGAAACCAGCAGACTAGTATTGACTCCTAATCGCTACCAGCCTCAGAAACAGTTGACGGAAAAGGAATGCCCACAGTGTCTTTGGAACACTCTGAGATCAAAATTTCCCTAGGGATTAGAGATCAGAAATCCCCAACATTTCATTGTATTAAAACTAATAAAGTCAGTATAGTGTGTAAATCCTATCCAGGTCGTGCACAGGTTGAAACATTTTGGCCAGGATGTAAGTGTCCAGGCCTTTGTTTTGCACCATCCTGTTTGGTTTTCAGCCCCACCCTGCTAAATCTTTCCTGCACTGGGTTCCGTTTATTCACAGATGCCTGTCTGGTTTCTATCAACTTGCCCTTTTCCTCCATATTGGCATCCTCTTCCGTGCCTTTAATCCTCTAACAAACTCGTTGTACGCTTCTAAATCTTAATGGAGCATAATATATGATCATTTTCTCATGCAGTCTAAACTTAAAGTCCTGTTTGGGAAAGAAAAAATAAAAATTGCTAGTTCATTTTGAAGGCAAAAGGGAAATTAAAACCTTTATTAAAATCCAGTGATGTAAGCAGCTTTTTAGATGGCTAATAACCTTTGCAAAGGCAATTTGTGAACTGCAGCATTCTAAAACTGGGTGGAATTTAATAACACAACTATAATTTTTTTGTGTGTGAATTACAATATTTATACATTAATAAAACAGTGAAAAGAACAATAAATATATTTCGGGGAGTAGAGGCGTGCTTCATGCAAACAAACAGATGGAGAGGATAGAAGCTAATCTATGCCACAGTTGTAATGAGAAGAACCCATTAAGGTTGCTCAACGTAATGGTACACTTAGTGTTGCCAAAAGTCCAGTCTCTATGCTCCCCTTGTGGCGTTTTTTATGGTCCATGGAATCACTGGGACCATTACATGGCTCCAATGCCAGGAGAGTCTGTCAGTTGTATCTCTAGTTTCATGTGCTCTGACAGGATTTAGGAAGACCTCTTATGTTATAAGACACTGTCCGCATCCTCAAAGCCAATGATTCTAAATGTGACAAAAGAAAACACCAATTAATGGAAAACTTGCCTTGTGACTTAAAGAGCATAGGCAACACAAAGAAAAGATAATTAGCACATATTTATTTCATGAATCTACTGCTTGGAATATTGATGTAAATCCAATTTATTTGGCTCTCTGTCCCAAAACAATCCTAGATCATAGCCATGATTGGTATCCGCACAGAGGGGATTTGATGCAGGAGAGTGGCAGAGGGGTCCCATGGGCTCTCTTAACCGTCAACGGTGAGTCCCAAAAGCCTGGGTCTTTGTTCCATGAGCATTCGGGGTGAGGTTGGAAGCTGCTGAGAGTGGTGTAGAATAGCCCATTGCGAAGCTCTGGAGTCCAGCCACCAAGCACTTCCAGCTGAACCGCAGTGCCTTGCCAAAATTCTGCCAGACAAAAACAAACAATCGCAAGAATTAAGTAATGCACAAATTAACATCTTATCAAAAAAGAAATAGGCAAGTTATCCGGTCAGAAAAATCAAAGCACATCCTAATCAATGAAATGAAACATGCAATGGATTAATATATAACCTGAAAAAAACTGCACAACTAGTTATCCTTGCTATTCAAATGTGTTTGACTAAGAGTATTTCTAGAGATGTTCAGATTTATCCATGAATAAATACTCTTAAATCACTATATATTAGATTACGTGCTATACCTGCATATGCTGAAAGTATGTGTTAGTTTGATTTAAAATGTATTCAAAATCCATATTTTCTAATACATTTTCTATTTGTCTACAAATGATACTCAGACACTTGTGTCATGGAAAATTTCAGAAACCAAATGGATCATATAGGAAGGAATAATCTTTAGAGGGAAGCAGTTAATTTATGAGTATATGATGTGCCTGACAGTAAATCGGAGAAATCAAAGATTGTGGTCATAGAATGCTTGATAAAGTGTTGGATATAATCCTGTTGGTCTCCAGTCACACTTGTTTTGAGTTCAAAGTCACAGCTATGTATTATTATTTTTTTCTCCTCCAAAAAAAAGTCAGTTGTTATACTCCTGAGTGGCTCAGTTAGTAAAGGCACTCGTCTGAGTGCAGACTGAGCCCTATGAGCTGGAGTTTGCTGGTTTAAATCCAGCTCATGTCATTAGCTGATTATGAAGGGAAGAGCACAGGGGTTGCACTCTCAAATTCGGCGCATGCTGAGAGTGGGTAAAAAAAGGCTGGGCTTCTTTCGGCTGATCGCCAATAAGCATCTCCTGCCAGGCTGGCAGTATTCTCAAGACGTGCCTCTATCCCAAAACCCATACCTAAAAAAGGGTCCAGTGCACTGAATGAAAGTCTTCATTTACTTAAACAAACTATTCATCTCAATGAACTTGGTTCAATGTTTTCATGAGATTTGCTGTTTGATAAATCAAGAGACAGGGATCGTCAGTAAGGGACTTGGGGGAAAATCCCTAACCTTTCACATTCAATATTCGTTTCTCCTGGCAGAATCATAGGTTATATGAAAAAAATCATCCTGACTCCGCATGAGCTGAGGATTATGTAAAGCTGCTCATTAAAAAAATCACTCCGGTAATGATTTAAATAATGACCCCTGTCATATACATCAGATTAACGTCCTCTGTCGAAGCTCTGGGGTTTAGTTTACACTCACTGAGTTTAGCATGGCATTTTAGATCCTGCCCCCCGCAGGGTATAAACACTGTTGATCCACAATTACCACAAAATGAATGCCTTGTCCTGACCCTTCTGACCATTAGATTGTGGCAGAGACCAATTTGTAGGATCTTATTTCTTCTACTCATTAAAATATATAAGATATTAAAGTATGATCATTTGGTCTCAACCCTTGTTAGTAGCAGGATAGTTATATAAAAATGTTGTTTTGCAACCAAAATTACTTTTTAAAAACTATAAAATAATTTGAACCCCATGTATAATGTATAATGAGTATTTTTAGTTTTAATCTAGTAAAATATTTCATTTAATTGATATAGCATGTTTATTTAGAATATCAGGACAATTATATTCAGCTTTCTAAAACAGGTCTTTAATACTACCAGTTAATAGAGTATTACATATTAACAAAAGGTGACACATCATTTATCAATATGGTTAACTAGTTTAAATAGATGATAGCCCTGTAACGATTAACAGACAACTTCTAAAATTAAGATTTAAACTATACACTTAATGAAACTGTGGCTCTTGTGTATGTCACCATGGGTAACAGCAACTACAAAATAACCTAAATGTAAATTAACTGAGCAGTGATAGGGATCTTAATTGCATTTATTTTTAAGATGATGTCTTGTTGGGATGTTCAAAGCTATAAGCAACATTTGTAACATCTAGAGAGAAATAAACATTGTGATGTCTTCATATTCAAATGCCGTGTACTTAAACGTGTTTTATATAGAAAGAATTGTGGTTAATTATTATTTCTATAAGCTAAATGTGGTAAACTGAAACAAGGAAACCGATTAGGACTGGCTCCTTTTGAATACTGTATTTTTCAAGATACTGAGAAACGTTTCCAATTATTTACCGTTTTATTCCAAGACTTTAAGTTTAAAAAGGTATTCAGTAGATTGTAGGATTATCCAATTCAATCCGGTAGCGTTAACCCACTAGGCACAGTTTATGGAAAAAAAAGGCGTTCTAACGGCTCACGATCAACAACTGACCGGATAACAGGAAATCCTTCATAACTTCAAACCCACGCATTCCATTAACTTAACCACCTACAATTACTATTAGTAACCAAGATCCTGTCATTTTTTAATTAATTCCCAGAAGAAGAAAAAACCCCTGATGAAATCAAATAAAAGGAAAATTAAATAGGCTTAATATTAATTATAACACAGTGGAACAAAGGTCAAGTAGCCTACTCTTTTTTCCTTAACGAATATACACATGAATTTAATTCCCAGAGTGTCTGGACACAAGAATACAAAGATCAGAATCACACTCGTTTTTGTGGAGAATAATTTAGAATTCTGTCAAATTCAAAAAATATCTAAAATAAAGACATTGACAAGAATAAATAAATAAATATAATATAACAAAGGTGTAAAGGTGGTCGAATGTGTGGGCATGTTATTGTTAAATAACACAGTTTAATACTTTAACCAGATATTATATGTTAGACGAGATATTTACTTCTAGATATAATATACATTACATTTGATGTTATATATTTACTAAGTACGTGATTTGAGCTCATGGAAACATGGAAACTAACAAATGAACAAGTCCGAGATGTGTGGCAATGTACTAACACCCAGATATGATCTAATGACATTACAGCACCACTCACTTTGTGCAGAAATGTCAAGTTAAATGTTTGCTCTGTTAATTAGTAACTTGCACAGGCCAGACCAACCAACCTTTCGATACTTCTTGTTCCTTGCTTTCCGTTTGTTTTTCTTTTCTTCTTTCGCTCTATCATTCGCTTCGTCCTCTTCTAACAAAGGCTCGTATCTCTCCGGCAGAAAAGCGAAATGAATCTGTTTGGAACTTTTTTCCTTCTTGCTGTTGTTTTTATTTGTCGGCTGGTTTTCGTTTTGATTTTCCAAAGTAAAGTCAACCTTTAACTGATCGCTTGCCGTTCTCTCCACTTGCAATTTCTCTGATGTTTCTTCATTCTGGATATTTCTTAATATATTTTGTTTTTCCGATATCCCTTTTGCTTTCAGGAACTTTCCCGTAGGCATGTTCTCTTAAAACTGTAGTTCCCTTATCTGGTCGCCGAACTAGAGTACTTGGGGTGTTGACAACAGACCTTTGGCCATCGCATTGTTGCGGACAGAAACAAACCACGCACAAGTACAGACGGACTTACTGAGTGCGCAGGTAGTGCTAGTGGCTTGTGGTAGAAGGGGCATACCGTCTATATGTATAAGCCAGATAAACTGACAGTAAATTACATATTACACATGTAACACTTGTGTAACTGTTTTCTAACAATTTTGTTAACAATTGTGACGCAACGCAGGTGACTGGTAGTCATGTATATTGTAAAAGGATTTATTTATTTTTGTAACGTATTCAATTAATTCAATATTTAACCTTATTTAACGGATTCATTTGATTAATACAAATGGATTTCAACATTACATAAGTTTAACATAACATAACGTTTCCCTATCAATCTGGCTTTGATTGCTTTGCTGTAAACTGGGACAGACGCGTATTTCGGATTTGAGTTTGATTGAGTTTTGTGGTGTATGCCCCATTACAAGAGAATGAGGAAATGCTGATAACTCGTCCATATAAACAGAACCATAGCATTGCTGCCATTTCACGAGTAGTGCAATGATATGTGACAGGCGCGGGCTGGTCATTTGGAAGTTCGGGAATTTTTATTTTCCCCAACCCCCGCATTTATATATAGAAACATGTGTCAATTTGAATTTGATGTATGAAATTGGGGCCACTTGACAGCAAATTCCTGGGCTGCTTTTAGTTGCCAGTCCGCCCCTGATATGTGAGGAATACGGACCAGACATGCCAGTCCGATCAGTAAAGTACAGAAGACAAAACGAAGGAACGCCTCCTGCCGGTTAAAGATTTAGGCAGGGCTTTCTTGTTGCCCTCTTCTGTCTGTTCTTAAAATGGCAGCCAAGAGACGTTCGAGTAAGAAAATCGCAGTACTCTCTTTGTGACAGCATTATTCAAGGTTGAATTGGAGACATTTTTTTTTTACACGCTACGCTATTAACATATGCTCCATAGTAATAAAGAATGTATCCTGGCCACTGTCCACATCCTATCCAAGTGCCATTTTAAATTTTTTAAAGTTTTAAGTAAAAGTATATATATAATATATATCTTAATAATTACTTTACTCAATTTATGCTGCAATAAAAGAAAACTTGAAAACTATTGCATACAGACAAAGCTTTCCAGGTGTTTTTTTATTATTATTAGTTTTTGTCTATGACAGATTCCAGGTTTGGTAAAAAGCCAGAGGATGGAGATTTTATTATTATTGCCAAACCATTCATTTTTCAAATGAGCAAATCTTGAGTCTAATCTTCTAATCTCAAGTCTAATAAAAGCTGAATCAGTTCAAAAGGTATCAGTATTTAACTAGATAAATATCAAGAGCCATTGAAAAATATTCCAACAAAGCATTTAAGACAATAGGTTCTGAAATGAACAATAGAAGTTCCATCCTGATATAATCAAACAAGAAATTTACCAGTTTTACCAGTCATTAACATCTGAGTACTATCTTCCTTACGTGAGATCCTGATGTCAGCATTTTACAGCCTAAGCAATCCTCTAAGTTAAATAGTTTTATATAGAGATTCCAGGTCTGCACTGGTTGTGTACTGGGGGGTTTGCAGTTTAGATAAGTAGCAGATTGATTTGAAACCACATTTCTCTCGAATATTCCACTCAAAACCCAACGCTTTCTTTTGGTTGCTGTGGAAGCCATTTGCTAAGGAAATGACCAATAAAGCAGTAAATAAGATTTCTACCAGTTCCACAAAAAAAGAAGCAAGGTTAATAATGTTTGGAACTTTTTGAAAATTATTTTACACATTATTCCGTTCATCTTTGTCTCGAACATCAGGTGTCCTTGGGCTTGAGTAAAATACACACCGTTTGTGGATTTAGTCAAACTCAAGAGCCGAATTTGGCCGATCTCCGCTTCTCTATCTTGGATCTTTCAGGCTAGAATGGAATGCAAAAACTTTTTATGCCAACTAGTTAATAAGCATACAATATTACTTCAATCATATGTAATCAAAATGTAATCAAACGTATAAGAATAATTTTTTAAATGAATATAATTATAAATCTAATAGGACAGTAAATGACAATAAAAAATAACTCATGAACATCAGTAGCAACCCATTGTTAGTGGACTGAAGGATTCATGCCATTGAAATGACTGGAGTGCAATTATATTGTTTCTGTACATTGTTATTCTTATGTATCATGCATATTTACATTTTACCCTTTCACCGATTACTACATTATTCATTAGGATTTATTAAGACAAACATTGCGCTGTTTTCCACATAGCAGGCTATCCTTGGGTATTAGTTAGGAGACAGAGCTGGCAGTACACCCAGGGCCAAGTGGTCCCTGTTTCTGGTCTGTGACTTCCATCTGTTTCTTAGCCCTTTCTTTCCCAATCAAAAAAGTTGAATGTTAAATTCACACAGGAACTTTGCTTGCTTGTGGGAAAACTACGGCTGGAAAGTGACAGGTTTAGAAAGTGTTATTAAACTTCACAAAGTGCGTTTGATCAAAGGCTCCCTCCTTTAGTCACATTTCAAGGGGTTTAGTGCTTTGACGCTTCAAAATAGTGCATGCTACTCGGATCTCTCTCTTCGGAAAAGCTTTGATCAACACACGGTGACTGATGGAGAACCTGTCATTTTCAATTTGCTCATTTCCTCCTTTATAAAAGAGCAAGCCATTTTACGTGCTTTACAATTTCTTTATTGTTGACAAAGAAAGGTGGTTATTGTTTGTAATAAAGTTAGACTACGTGTTTACATGACTTAAAACTGAGGCAGGACATGGCTCATGCAACATGACTCATCTGATTTATGAATTCATTTTAATATTATGCCGTTCTGAAGTTTTGGTGAAGTAAATGTAATATTCAAATGTTAACATTTATTTGTACTATTTTCTGTTGTATACTTTATTACATATTATCATATACTTTCTGGAATGGCAACTTTTAGGCCATTGGAACAATTGAGAACAGACAATGCTTATTAAGCCAAGCAAAAGCGTGTCATTTCTTAATTAGTCTGCTCATGCCAAAGTGGTAATTATAGTGCAAAACACACACACACACACACACACACACACACACACACACACA
>JAOVYW010004230.1:0-23876 GCA_025775045.1 Hiodon tergisus | reverse complement strand
AGTCTGCTCATGCCAAAGTGGTAATTATAGTGCAAAACACACACACACACACACACACACACACACACACACACACATATACATTTTTTTTTCCAGAGTCCCTCTGGAAAACATTGATTGGATTACTACAATAGGTTATATGCTGTATATATTTTTTAGATTGTTTTAATGCAGGCAACAGTAACACTGAACAGATTTTCAGAGTCAATTCAATGTTACAACTAAGCCTGCTACAGCCAGACCATGTATCTACTTCCTAAAAACTAAGCACCTCACATTATAATAATGCAGTCCTCTCACCACACCCTATAACCTTTCTTAACCTATGGACTGCTGTCTCCCAACTACACCTGGTCTTCCATCTACACTGATTGTGTTTGGGAGTTTCGTATTTTAACTGGCTCTTGTATCTCGTGCTATTTAACTGCTTATGAACTTATTTTTCCATTGTACTGTAGGCAGCCAGTAGTGGCTATCAGATGCCATGCACTGTAGGCCTATATCTCAGTAGAATCATCTGTCTATGCATTTCTCTTTTTTAAACTTTACTACTTTTTATTGACCATCAAACTAAGTCACTTGTAAGTCGTTCTGGATAACTGTCTGCTTAATGACTTAATGTAAATGTATAATCAAGTTCCTTGATCAATTATGGAGTAATCACACCTTCGACATGAAAGACATCTAAAGCAGCATACCAATGTGTAAGCAAGGTATAAACGATCATTTAAAATACTGATTTAATAGTCTAGTATTTATGCGACAAATAACCTCTAGATGGCAGATACCCAATCTTTCAAACAGCAAGACCAACGGGATCAACTTTCCATTTATGTCAGTTTTATAAAGGTGTTCATCTAACTCATCTAAATGAATCCTTCATTAATAATAATTAAAATTTGGTTTTAAAAAGGCGATTGTGTAATTACTGTATTATTTTACGAACATATACCATAGACTGAATTCAAGGACAACGTTTCATTAACCCATCAATCAATTAATACATACGCTGCTGATTGAACTGCACTAACAAGTCAAGTGTGTATTCCTCCTTTCATTTCTTAACTGGTCTTCTCACACCAACGTGATAATTATAGTGATGTCTAGTTAAACGGTTGTTTCCACAAAAACAATCCAATTATTTTCTTTCTTTAACGCATTTTTTCGGTTTAAGGATATTTCACGTCTTGTCGATAATGCAAGCTAGGCTGTCCTGGCAGGAGCTGGATGGTTTGGCACTTCTATTCTTTGAACTTTCCCTATGGGCTGTTGAATCATAAACTGCAGTCAGACGTGATTAGCCAGTAGCCTTTTTAAATAGGTATGTTGTATTCCCCAAACCTTTGGGAAGCTTTCTTAAACTTACAAGAATCCGTCATGGACAACCCGACTGAGGATATAATTGACTCGGATACAATAGACAACGCAACGTCAGAGATTATTTCAAATTGGAAATGGCAGAGCGGAGAAGAGTCTTTTCGAAATGCTCAGGAGTCGCCTCAATGTACCTCTCCAGAGTCATCTTTTGATGCGAAGTGCCCGTCACCCGAAATGTCACTCCGCGCCTTTATCGATTTGCCTTATTGGATCCAGGGACAGAAGCCGTCTAAACTAAAGATGTCCACCCAGCGACGCTCGAAGGCGAGCGAAAGGGAAAAAATGCGAATGAGGAGCTTGGCAAACGCTCTCCATGAGCTCCGTGATTACTTGCCGGTGGATTACAGTCAGAGAGCTCAACCGCTCACAAAAATCCAAACTCTGAAAGACACGATCAAGTACATAAACGAACTTTCCGAAATTCTCAAAAAGGCCTAATCGTTTACTTTTAATTTATTTTAAATATTACATATTACTTTGACCAAATTATTCACGTAGCCTCAATACAGAAAATTAAGTACTAAATTTGAACTGAAAATGTCCATGTAAGATCAATTAAAATGTTGCTTATAAAAACGGTTTACGTTTTAAAAAGTAAAATGCAACAGAATCTGGTTCATACAATATTTTTATAAGGCACTTTTAGAGTATGCTTTTAGATTTGGTTTGTTTTCGTTGTTTAATAGTTTTGTTTTCACGGATTTCTTTTTTTAAATGATTTGATGTGCAGTGTAAATGTTTTGATGCAATTTGTCAAATGTAATTTAAAGTAGTATATTTACGTTCTCACGGAAATAAAATGCTGTTCACAAGCAGAATAATCAGGATTAATTGAGTCTGTCATTTCTAATACCAGGCGATCTCTCAGATTTCTTACGGTTGGAACGGGACCTGCTTTTTTCGTCTTTCTACTTGAAAATATCTTCTGAATTTAGAAATAAATTGCTTCAATGCCGCTTGCTGTAATTATTTGTCAATTTACACGGGTCGGTGTTGTGCGCATTTGACTCATGGTAAAACTCTATAAGGAATAACGAAGATACGTCTGATAGTCAGTATGTTCTCGTTAATGAATTAAGAATAAGTTCATATTAATCGCAAGTAGGACACAGAGCCCTTCAAGTAAGGATAACTTACCAACAGTTAACTACAACAGTTGCAATAATTTAAATCGCGATTCCTTAACCACTATGTAACACATTAACAAAATATTCCATCTTTAGCTTTGTTTAGATAACGTTGTTGAGGAAGTATATATAATTTTAATAGGTCCTGACAAAAGACAGCAAGCATGCTAATAGAGTAAAGGCACAATGTTTAATAAATTAGGCTAAAAAATGTGCATCAGAAAAATGGAAAACCTTCCTGTACAAAATAATTTCAGGATCAATATTCATGAGCAACATAATAAAATAAATTTTCACTGTCTTATTGACAATTCCGTACACATTGTCAATCAAAGCAAAATGACAAAACACATTTCATATAAAATATGTACAGCCCACCATGTTTCTGAATGTCGTTTAAAATTTAATTTAATTTAGAATTTATTTAGACACCTGAATCCACTATGCACTAACTAATCGAGAAAAAAAACATCCTTTATTCACCCATTGAAAGTATAGGAAGGTCCCTGCAGTTTTGTGACACCTGTCAAAAAGCATTTTTTTTCTGTCTATTGCAGGACTAGATAGAAGTTTTACTTCTGCAAATTGCTAAATGCAGGATGTATCCTCATTACATTGATTTTAATTTTACTATTATCAAAAAGGCCTTTGGCATAATGATCCAGATAGAAAAATTTGGAATATAACTATAACAATATATATAACAACAAGATGTTTAGTTTTATTGACCAGTTTTAAAGATTTCTTTGAAGATAGAACATTTGTTAATAAATTCAATTAAATTGGGAAGACACAAAGTACTACTCAACCACACAGTGAACCACAAAAATATATTAAAAAAACACTTTTTTCCAAGAGAAAATAGATCTTAATTGGGAAAAAAGTTATATTTCATATAACATACATGATCTTGTGTAGCTAAATCCTGAGTATTGATCTCCAGGTCCAGCATGGAATTTTGACATTTTACCCTGAACACTCCAAAATCTTTGTAAAACATTTCACAACATATAACTGATCACTAGTTTTGGTGTTTTAAATTTAGGCCATGCATATAAACATTTGTAATGCTAGGCAGTGACAAATCCTACAAGGCAAAAAGTAACATGTTAAATGTCAAAGAATAATAAAGACATGACTTTATGCCCCTTTCATGAGACTTCCTCATTAACCAAACCTCTCTGACTCCAGTAATTTAGAGTGCGAAGGCCGCATATTTTACTTGTGCTGAGAATTACACTGAAAAAACTACCCACTACTCTGTACTTCTTATTCTAATTTAATATGGATATCCCAAGAAGAATCCGATGGTTATAACAACAAAAACATGCCCAAACATGCACAATAAAGAAGTCTAAACGGACCCTGAGAGGGAGAGACAGACCCTGTATTCTGTCGAGTCAGAAAGTCCTTTGGCACAGATGAGTCTCCCCCGTGTCACAAGCTCAACACATCAGTCACAGCTCCTCACTCATGCTCATCTCATCCGTCTCAATCTGTAACATCGGCGGGGTGGTGAGGAGGGGGTCCTCCTCTTCCGCATGCTCTTCCTCCTCCGGCCGCAGCTGCTTGACCAGGCCCCTGTGGTCGAAGGGGAGCTGGAGCAGGGGCATGGTGGGCGGTGCTTTGGCAATGCGCTTGCCGCCGTGGGCCCCTTCCGGGTGCGCCCGCTCCGGAGCTTTCTGAGGCCGCCAGCACTGCGGATCTTCCGGCTGGCGGTGGGTCTTCATGTGGGCATTCCGGCTCTTGATCTTGAAAAAAACCCTGTTTAAAAAAAAGAAATTGAGGAGCTGAGACAGGAAAGGGAATCCTGAGTGGCTCTGCCGGTGAAGGTGCTCACCCGAGTGCAGACTGAGCCCTATGAGCTGGAGTTAGTAAGAAACTAGCTCGCACCATTAACCGATTGTGGCTGGGAGAGCACAGAGGCGGCTCACAATTGTCAGAGCACCGCCCGGTCTGGGGTAGGTTAAACCAGCATGACTAAGCTTGTCTCATCCCTAATGACTGTTTCTAACTGGCTTATTTGTCCTCCAATCTGCGAAGGGGGGTTGAATTAGGGTGAATTACCTCCCCAAGTGTGGTGGGGGTGTTGTAGCAACGAGGCAAGATGCATTTGCACAAATGCTGAACCAAATTTGGGGAGCCAAATACGAAAAAAATTATTGCCGGTACCAAATAACAAATAAAATAATGAATCATTTCCTTAACCCAAGCAATGTGATGTAGCTACACAATGCTGGGTGACTTCTGTAAAAGTTTTATGTAGTCGTTAAGGATTGTAGCAAAATTAAAGATTTTAACCTAATTTAAAAGGCAAAGCAGTAAAGTCCACATTATTATCCTTCCCTAAGGTGTGCAACAGATGCTAAATGTTGGTAGTAACACCAGTAGTCATCTTCTCCCTCATTCTTTTCCTTACTGAACCACTGTGATTTAACCAAGACCCTCCGCTGATATTTTAGACAGCACAGGCAATGATATTGAATTAATCTCTTACTTCCCACACTCCTTGCAGGGGAAGATGACGGTGGGATCGGTGTCCCCACTGGTGGTGCTACGTGCAGGGGAATTCTTGACTGAGCCTTGGCCTGACTGTGGTGCTGATTTTATCTTGCTCCTCTCTACAGCAGCCTTGGGGGCTGGGCCAGGACTACTATGAATCCGGGCATGGCCACTAAGTGCTTGCTTAGACGAAAAGGTCTGTTGAGTAGAAGAAGAAGGGAGCGAAGAGATAATGTCACCATTCTCCTTACATTTTCTTTTGCATACTTCCATACGCCGTAACAGCTCGACAAAACCCGCTGTTAAGCTATTCACACACATTTAATTCTAGGCGTAATTAACCTCCCCGAGAGAGAGTGGTCAGTACCAGCCGTTTTTGTATACACGAGAGCTGACTGGAGGCGCCGGTTACCTCGTCTTAAACGCACATGCGCGCGCTCCACATAGCACTAGATGTGTTGTAATTGCTACTGGATCTCCTCTCTGAAAACACCCTGACTGGGCCGGTACAGGTAGCAACGATCCCTTTAGCAGCAATGATAGCTGGACTGGCTCAAGGAATATAGGTGGGAATTTGTGAATATATATATATTAAAGTATACATATGTAGAGCATTAGACCTAAAGGAAGGGTAGTATACTTTATTAAATAACCTGTTACTTTGTTCGAGAATAATTATTAGATGCAATAAGTGGAGCATGGAGGACGAAAAACCATAAACATATGTACGCGCTAACAACTTCGCAACTGCTGAGTCATGAGGTTACAAAGAAGGCAAATATACATGAAACTGCAAGAAAAATAACCGACAGGAAGAAAATTTTAAGACCGGATGTATGGGGGTGGGTATCCATTCGGTTACCATTGTTGAACTTTTAGCCAGCAAGACATACTTAATAGTGATACTCACAGACCCGCAGTTAGGGACCTCACACACGAAGGTCACGTTGGGGAGATCTGCAATCTGATTGGCCGCTGGGTCTGACAGCTCAGGTAACCTGATGACTTTGTGCTCGTATTGGACAGACTTCTCGTCATTATGCCTTTCCTCTGATTGGAGCTTACCCTCAGTCCAACCCTCCTGAAGACCCCAATGACCAAATGACTTCAGTTATCTTACTGCAGTTGATAAACTAATCCACATCTGTGGGATTGTGTTACCTTTATGACTGCACCAATTTTATTAAAAGAATCAGTAATTATATATAGTCTGATTGACTGGCTGAACCAAATTCTAAACATTGTATTTATTTATTATTATATTTTATATACTATATAATATTTATGTCCCTCACTTCATATTCACAACATTCAAACTAGACTATAGTTTTAGTAACCAAAGTCCCTTAATGTGGGAGGGGGCTGGCAGTGACAATGGGGACTGATAATACACACCAGGCTCTCTGACTCCAAGTTAGTTAGGCAAGTGCGTTGTCTCTTCCCCAGACGTAGTCTGTTTTTCCAGGTGTAGTAATACTCCACACACTGTGCCACTGTTTTGGTCCTCACCTGCAACCAAATAAATACGCACCATTGGAAACATGTGCAGCTAACAATTTGTCATACAAATCTGGTCCATTCTTTCTATTACACCAGATTTGAGTTTTAAGTTTAAAATCACGAAACAATTTAACTGATTGAAATGCCCGCTTTTAGTTATTTCTAGTCAAATTTAACCATTTAATAACTACAACGTTTCAGGTCATGTCTTGCTCGAATTTTAAACAGCTGTTTGAAAAAACTTGTATCTGGGTTTTACCACCAGTGACAGCGCTTTATTTCGAGCTGGAAGACTAATTTCAGTCAAGTGCACAGGAAGTAACTTCTTCCACGCCTTTTCTGCTCTATGAAAGCTTGTTCTTTCAAGTCACAAGTTGCCAGTCAGCCTTGTCTGATAGCGGTAAGTGGTTTGTGTCCCTCAGCATTAAAAGGAACTTTATGAGTCCAGTTTAACTTAAATCAAACTTAAATGCTAAGTCATGTGATGTTGCGGGTGCAGGCCCAGCAAAACACAAACGTTTTTCCTTCCTCTTCGCGCATTTGATCACGTACAGTATTACTATACTACTAGTACTACTCCCGTTTCCTCCTTAACAGATCGTTTTACCCTTTAATAAAGAATATAATAGATGCGCTGTTTTACGCTTTAAGGATAGAATGAGGCTTCCTTTTTAAATTAAGCAGATAAGCAAAAAGGATGACAGACATGTAAAGGTCGTAAAACTTAACAGTTTAACTTTTAGAGACCCGAGTACATTCCCTCTACCAGACAAAAAAATAGCCACGGTACTTCAAATTCAGAGATATCATTCTGCTGATTAAAACATTTTATTATAATAACCATGGCAAGTACCATTTTTTGAATGAGGAAGAAGTCCTTATTGTGTATTATTATGGCTTGGTTGAGCTTCTTCTTCTCCAGTATTGTCCACTTATCAGATCCTAGACAAGGGAGGTAGAATGAAAAGCAATGTTGACACACTCACCATCCTACTTATTTACCAGCAAACAATTTTTAAAAATGACCCCGCAACAAATTTCCATTATTATTATTCACATTCATCATCAGAGCAACGGAAATGAAAGCTTGAGCGGTTCAAGCCATGTGATTCTGTGCGCGCAGTGACATAGGACGAAATGACAGAGTTCATTTAGGTTAGAGGAAGGAAGAGTGTTGACACACCTGCATAATGATAGTCTACAAGATGGTTAGACTTATGTCTCAACGGCTTCAGCATAAGCAGTTTTTCTAGGGTGGCCTGGGAAATTAAAATGGGTTGATTAGTGCTCAGTGACCCTAGTCTCAAAATTAGTCATGAAAAAGCTGGCGGAGTGGCGATGTGCAATTTAATGTTTGACAAGTTTTAATACTTAATTACCATCGGTGCCCAAGAATACAAAGGGGTAAGACAATCATACTGCTAGTAGAAATGATGCCATAACTTTACATTACAAGAGCAGTTTCTTGGCTGACAAGAAAATTATTGTTTGATGAAATGTCTTCCGGTTATAATATGCAAATAGCAACAGTCCATCGGATGCACAGTTTTAATTGGATACCTTTCTGAAAAACTTAATGTGGGCTTTTGTCCTTCTTTGGCTGTTGCAGTTTAATAAAACTGCATTTACTTCTCTCTCTAAACAGCCTGAATCCCTTTTTTAAATATTTTTTGCTATTTCCGGAAAAACTGGAATTTCCTTGTAGGCGTAACTGCGTTCCATTCAATATCTATTGAAATGCAGATCTTAAAATTCAAATCCATGCTGGATGTAACTTCCTCACGTTTGAAATTACTAGCCGCGCCATGTTTGTGCACAGGCCTTACCATGAAGTTCCCACCGCACTCAAACAGACAGTGGAGAGCATATTCTGTGTTAGTCCCCCCTCCTGGCAGGACACTGGAACAGGCCACTTTCACAAGATCATCCACTGTGTGGGGTGCACACCATTAATCAGAGGCAATGACAGAAGGGGGTGCGAGACATTTTTTATTACAATATCATTGTTTAAAACTACATATGCTGTTATTGTGGATTAAGTTCTGAGATGACCGCTTTATCCAGGTTAACAGGTTTAACTATATTCACATCATACCAAATAAACATTTATCTTCCTGCATATTTCTTTCATTTGAGTTGCTGGCTTAGACGACTATTGTAAATGTACTATTTCTATGATTGAAATGCCCTAATTCAAGGCAAAAATGTTATACTTTGTCAATTTTCAGCCCGGCATATTATAACAACCTAAAGCATGTTTGAATGGATAAGAGTCATTTTTAGTAAGTACTTAAAATAAGAGACAGAAATATCTTGAGAAGCAGTTAAACCCAGTTTCTCCCTGATTGGTGGAGCACAGGGGGCTAAGGATACCTTTCTGCTGGCTTGCTGGTGTGTTCAGATCCCCCAAAGGAGTCCACAGCATGCAGGCTCTGTGGTCATCTTTCTCAACCTGGGATAGGCCCAGCAAGTCAGGAATCTCTGCCTGGAAACATGGACCGATGTTGATCCGCCTGCAATGAAAGGTCAGATGAGGCCGTCAATTGCCCGCAGACACACAACGGTGGGATTGTAAAAAAACTGTGCTGCGCGGATGCGTGGGTGTCAACAGGAGACAGGCTGCTGCTTACGGCTCAACATCTGAGCAGCGCTCTCCAGAGTCCGGCACGTCTCCGTCCACAGTGCCTGTCAATCAGATACACACAATCCATCTTTTTGCTCAGAGCCTCACTGATCTAATACTTCAAATATTTATTAATTGCTATTACCATATTTTACCTAGTCATCTGGTAGAATTATATCTTTGCAGAACTATCAGGTGAAGACATATTTCTTATAGATTCCTTCAAATTTTTAATTTCAATTATTATTATTTGAATAAAGAACATGCAGCACAGCTGGGAAAGCCAAAACTGTCATGTAAAATAGGTCTTCCCTACACGTCATTACTTACAATGGAGCTGTACACTTACTGGTCTTGCCAATAGACACGTGTTGAGTGGCGGGGATGGCGGACACGCCAGGGTTCAGTGGTCCCAGTTTAATGCTGCTGAAGAGCCCGGATCCCCGGCGCGCAGGACTGAGCATGGGTGGCGGGGTGTAGGGCATGGCCCCTCCCAGGCCGGCCGGGGAGCGCAGCCGGCTCTGGAAAAGTACAACTCCTCCAGGGACGGAGCTGGGCGCGGGGATGACCAGCGGCTGTGGACGGTGGCGGTACTTTTTCACCAGCCGGGCCCCCTTTCCTCCTCCTGCTGCCATTTTCTGTGTTTTTATTAGCTGCGAAGCGGAGAAGTGACACACCACCACGTGGAGGGATAAAACTATGTGACACTACATTACAGCACCGAGCCATTATGAGCTTGTAATACGGCAGCAACCACTACAGTTCTACAGTACATCATGTTATTGTCAGAGACTAATAGTTATGCCTCAAAGAACATAAACAATGCCATGTTTAAATTAGTTATTGTAACGACGAGTATCAAGCTAACAGACAAAAAGAGACAAAACCTGTTTCAGGTTAATTTAATATTAAATTAAATTATGAATCGACATTGTTATTAATTAAGCAAAATAATCTAGTCTCAATGGAAATAAAATACATAGCCATATGGATGTACACTTCCTATATGTTGCATGCAAAAATATAAGCTATGGGTACTAATTATTGCTATGATTTGCATCCTTCCACCATGCTCTGGCACATGGTAAACACAAAGTATCAATGAAGGCTGAGGCAGAAAAGGGTCAGGGGTCAGGCGTGATATGGGCAGTCAGACAGTAGACAGCAGAGATCCAGAAAGAGTAGTACAAGGGCCGAAGGGGAACTGGTGTGATTAGTAGTCGTTTGTGATCATAAAGAACAGGGTCCACTCACAGGGGGAGATGAGAAAAGCTGGGATGCCCCGGGGCAAGGCCAAGCGTGCTGTACGGACTGCTCCACCAGGCTGACGTGGTCGTTTTCTAGGCAGGGCCAGTGCGGGGTAAGCGGGACCTTGGTGGGGGTGGGCTGGAGCTTGACGGGCACAGAAACTGGCATGACGATCGGGGGGCCGGGCTCGTCCGTCTGGGATAGCGGAGTGACCCCTTCTTTCTGCACAGAGAGGGACACATAACTTCCGCTTGGATTACATGTACCTACACTGCCGAGATGACTTCTCAGCGGTCCGTTTCACTTCTACGTAAAACCATCATTCGCAAATACTGAACTTGTAGCAGAAGCATGGTTGTCAGCAAGGTTTGAAACATTTGCAATTTAAAGCTTCAACGGCAGTTTTGGCCATGCCTGCACCAGGTTTTGCCAATTGCTCAATGTTTGGAGCTTGTTCAATAATGAAAGGATCTAACCTGCAGCAATGCGAATGCGAATTCAAGGTCTCAGAAAATAGGTTATCTTGACATCTCTCAAAACAACTACTGACCGACTGTAAAACTTTACTGACACCAACTCTGTATTGCACAAAGGATATTGCCAATAGACATCAGTATTATAGAATGTATTGTAACTTTGGTTGTTGAATGGAGGAATTAGTCAGGGGTGAGAATGTTTAGTCAAACAAATGTATTTCCTCTTCCATGCAGGTTTAACAAGGTTGGCACTGCTGGGGAAACTAAAAGTGTAACACAGACTTTTGTGAGGAAAATAACCTAAAAATAACCCAATCCTTAGCTCTTGCTAATGGATGATTATCAGCCAAAAAACCATTATGCCATTTGCAGGAATAGGTGACAATTCACACAGTTTACTATGTATTAAGAAAGAGGCACAAGGTTCAGGCTGAAAGACAAAAAAGATCAGAATCTAGCTGAAAAAAATTGTGATGAAAACTGCAAATGCTTTGTGCAATCTCATTGTGTCTCAATTCTATTTAACAAGAATACAGCCACACAGCAGGCGGTAAAATCTGCTTTCTGGTCATAAAAAATACATACGTAACCATATTGTTTAGCAATGAGATATAATCTCATTTTCAGAGGTGGGATCATAGGCCATAAATAATTACTCGAATAGTTAATCTAAGCCTGAAATAACCCATAAATAATAAATTTAAATATTAACATACATAAGCCACATGCAGAAAGCATCTGGCGAACACACAAACACATGATAATCACTGGGGTCTGACACTAGACTCTCTTCAATGCACCAAGCCAAGGCAACAGGGCTGCACCTGATTTTAAACGCCACTCACCGTTTTGGGTGCGGGCAGTGCCCTGAAGCCTCCGTGGGAACGCATGTGCCCATTGAGAGCAGGCAGGCTCTTGAACTCCTTGCGACAGATAGAACAAAGGAGCTTCTTGGTGCTGTCACTTTTCTCCGTCACAGCTGTCTTAGCCATAGTGCTGTGGGTTGTAGCCAGAATAAGAGGGAAGCCTTATGTAATGGGAGTGTGGCTAGGTAACTTCTAAACAACAATCGATAGACTAGAGGTTCAATTAGCCTAATACTGATATGAGTGTTATAATAAAGGTGGCAGTTTATCAAGGTAACATTCAATAAAATTACTATACCTGTGATCTGGAGACAAAGGATCTCCCCGGAAGCTTGGCAAACACATCTTAAAGAGCAAGTAAGATATTTGAGACGTTAAAACTATAGTTGCATGTACCAGTTTTTTTGTTCATGTAATTCATACGTTGCAATTCTCCAGCTAATCAAAAGCCAGTGAAAAAAAAACTAATAAAAAAAACTAGAGCAGCCTAGCATTACTATTTTGGCTCCCTGTTAAAGACAAATCATATTTGCAGATTATTCCAATACCTGGGGCCATATGGCACTGGGTGAATGGTGGTGCTGCTGGGATCCCCCTTTGCTGCTCACCAACTGTATGGTTGGAAGAACCTCCCTCTCTGACACCTGGCCCTGTGAGAGTGGACTGCTGGTGGTGGTCATAGGCACCGTGTGCTCCTGGCAGGCCATGGTGTTCTGCCTGGAGTCCAGGAGCCCCTGAATGGAAGGTGGGCTTTGTGTGATGGGGGTTTGCTGACCTGGGCTTAGCAGAGAACAGTTTGAGTTGGAGGGGTATTGCTCGCTGGGGAGGGCGAGAACCTCATCCTGAACCTGGACCTGGACCTGCTGCTGCGGGTGCAAGTAGTGGCTGTTTTGGTGATAGATGTGCCGGTATTTTTGCTGCTCCTGGAAGTAAAACTGAGCCTGCTGGGTCGAGTGAGCTTGGTCTGACTGTATGAACGGCTGCTGCTGGACCTTACAGTTCTGACTATAGTTAGGGAAAAAGGGTGGAGACTGCATGGTTTGCTCGGCGCTGTGTGGGGTGGATTGAGTCGACTGGGCATAGTAGGCCCCTTGCTGGTGTTGCAGTGGCTGGTGTGGCTGCTGTTGTTGCTGCTGCTGGTACTGCTGGAGGGACAGGGAGTGCGCTGTGATCTGTGCCTGCTGGCGCGACTGCTGCTGCAGATAGTACTGCAGGTTCTGCTGCTGTTGTGTGACCTTTTGCATGTGTTCCAGGTGGGCAGCTCGTTGCTGCTGCTGCTGCTGCTGCTGGTGCTGATGTTGCTGCTGCTGGTATCCGTAATGGAGCAGCTGGTGAGGCTGCTGGGGATCCTGGGTGTGTTTGGCCGTTGTCTGCTCATAGCTGCTCATTAGTCGCTGGTACCTCTGCTGGGGACCCGTCGTCTGCCTGGGCATGTTGGGCTGGTCAAGCTGAGCTTTGTGAAAGAGGAGCTGTCGCAGGGCACCCTCGGTTGGTGCGCTGCCCGGTGAGGAGGCCATCATCCCTGGAGGCTGTTGTTGACCCACGTGGTTGGGGCCCTTGTTTCTGGCGCTGCCCTGGAGGATGTGCAAGCTCTGGCTGGAGAAGGCCTGTGTGAAAGAGTCGAGTCTTGGCAAAACATTTCCAGGTTGGTTGCTGGACCCCTCAGAATTGGCATGGGCCAAGACACTGAACTGGTAGCTCCTGCTGTTGCTGCTATCACTCATCTCCATTGCTTCGCCCTGCAGGTCAGGGGCATTCTTGCCATGGTTGCTGGGCCAGCCAGCAGCTTTGGATACATCCCACATGGCACTGAAGTCCTGTCCAGGGGTGACAGGGGATTCACGGGGGTCCTGATAGAAGTGCGGTGAGACCGGCGATTGCTGAACCCCATAGCTTTGGTTCATTACAGTCATTTGGTTGTGCTGGGGAAAATAGCCTTCTTCAGTGCAGGTTACTGAGTGGTTGTCTTCACAGAGTGGCTGCTCTGCCATTATGACTGTCCATACAGTTTGTTACGTAAATCAAGCTGTAAATTATATCATCTATAACATTAACATAGATTATATAAAATTCAAAATTACATCAATGTATTTCCTGAGAGATATTTTTAATACAGCTACACGGAAATTGCGACGTTATTTTAAATTTAATATATATTACACATTTAGCCAAAATGCTATTTTTGTATACATCATACTGTTTTTTATCAATCACTGGTTAACAATAAACACCGATTTCTCAATATTTGTCATGGCTACATTCTGATTCACTCCTCCAATCTAAATCCATGGAGCGTGGTTCCAGCGCAAAATCCAGAAAATGACTGAATGTGCATAAAATGTATCACCGAGCGTCCATGTTCACAAACGTTTTTGGCGAAGTCACTCAGTTCTGCGATGGTCATTGCTGGGCCTGGACCTGCGTATTCCTCACTGGCTGCTCCATGCCCTGAGTCGCAAATGTGAAAAGCATTCCACCATGTGCAGCTTGCAAGACTCCGAACGTAGGCCCCAAAATATCATTTTCACCCGTGGCTTGTTAATCTCCAGTAGCGCTGACGATGCCTGGCAAAGAGGACACAACAGTTTGACAAACCACATATGACTAATCGCCATAACATCTACACATCCATTTTGTCTTGGCTAAAGCACTTATTTTTCACAATGATAACCGTAAACAATGGTCTATACCGCATAATCAGGGACATTCTTGCTTCTGGGCTTAAAAAACTCAATGAGAAACAGCATAGAAGATAAGCACAAACAATTATGATTGACATCCAATGCTGCACGTTTATAACATATATGCTCTACTATGCTTTGAAGGCAGCTTTTATACACACATTTCAACAAACAACAAACAATTTAATTACCATTTCAATGCTAATTTCAATTGAGACTTATGATATATGCGTTAGCTAGCATAGTTTCAGGCTCAGCATGCTGCATGGGTCATACCGTAGTAATTGTGGTAACCAGGAGGTACTCATTTAAGATTATGTTCACAAAACCTAATATGTTTCAGGATCACTCTGCTCCTAAGGAGCCAGGCTCCAGGTTCAAGAAACTCCCAGCTCATCTGAGTACTAACCAGACTGAACAGGCTTTCCTGTTTCTGCAATGATTTTGAGAGTTCTTTTTTTAAACTTGCAGTGAAGCCGTCATAATTCTTCTTTCTGTCTCCTGTGTTAAGGATTTGGAAACCTTCCCCTCTGTACACCTTCACCTCTGAAGATCGATGGGTACTGCACTGACCTTTGTTTTAATGGAGTTTTCTAGGGTGACCTGGTTGTGGTTTATTTAATTTTTCAAAAACACATGAACTGCTTTATCTGATTGAATTATTTTCTTTCTGCTTAACTGCAGATCAATTCATTTAAAAACGAAGAGTCATAGATAAGAGGATGTCTGATATATACGAGTGGCTTTTATTTGCATGCAATTAAATTTATTCATTTTATTCAAAATAATAATAGTTTGCTTCATTGAATTCAACTTCTACTAAAATACAAGCCAACCTCGTGGTAGGATGAAATGTATTGTTATGGCCTGCATTGTTATTGTTATATTTATTGTAGGGGTTTTTATAGTATTTTGTCAGTAGGAAGGGGAAGAAGGTCTACCTAAAAACTTTCGGGTCAAAATTAAAAAAAAAATTCTTATTCGCCTCCTTCCTGCATATTACAATCACCCTGCTAATTAAAAAACCAAAACAAACATACAAACACCTTAAATTGATTTGGAACTCACACGGATGGAATTATGTAATTGGGAGCGCTGAACGAATTTCACGGTATGGGATTTAAAGTTGGCAAATGACGCCCTCCCTCTGCCTAGCAAGTGTTCCTCTGAGAATCTTCGGTGTCAGCACAGGTTCTAAAGATTACCAGACAATTGGCTAAATTGGGAAAGGACCTGTTCATTGAAAATCTGGCTTTTTAAAGCTCATATTTTGTCAAATTAATGTTGTATTCTAGCTCCTCTCTTTTTTCATCTGAAAATAATGTTTTTTGTGTAGAGGTGACCTCACCTCATACCTTATTTAAAGAAAAGGTACCTAATTTGTTCATGATAGCAGACATGATAATATAAACTACCATCTCCCTTCCATCTACCACAGCTGTTTTGATCATACCTATTACGTGTATAATTTCTGGCTGCTAGCCATCTTACGATTCTGTACATCAAATGAAAAATGAATTGTATTGATGGATAAAATCAAGGCAGGCAGTTTAGTCTCCCTGTAGAAACAAATGTTTCACCGAAGAATCCTTCGTAAGTGACTTACAGAGGAACAGAGGATTTGTGCAATTTGTCTATTTTGCTGTACATGCAAGTAAGCATTCATCCGTTTCCAGAAATGTCAAAACTCTGTACAATGCATCAGCACCCAACTGAAGCAGATTATAGAATAAATAGCTGTAGTAAAATGTGTTCAAATTCAATTTAAAAAAATGGTGTTACACTGCCTCACTTCTACTAAATACCTTTGTAAACCTGTCACTTCTTCGCTTTCTACTTTCAGAGGCCTCAGCAGTCCCAGGCATACAAATGTACTGCTGTTAAAAATGCAAACACATATCCACAGGCAGAAAATGAATACAAAAAAAGAAAACTTAGTGCCTCCTACCAAACATACCTTCTCACTGTTTCCAGCTTTTTCACTAATGCCAACATTGGTCAAAGCATGCCTTTATTTGACTTCATACTGAATTATATTCTTCTTCACGCATCGCTAGTTCAAACAAGTCTTGCATGCCTTTTACATTTGACTTTTAATGCCACTGTGGTGTGGTGCCCTCTCATTGATACAATACATAAACACTTACAGACATATACGCAAACATACACCATGACTCATACCGAGTTTCCAACCCCCACACATAAATGTTGAAGAAGTGATTCAGACAGGCGCTGTTATCTCTTCCTGTCACATGGCTTTTGAAACGAGGAGGTGGCTGTTGGGGTGTCTGTTCTGCTCCACTCTCTTCTCCTTTAAAGGCACGAAGAGAGGAAGCCAAAGGCAGACCTTAAAGAGCAGTCTTAGCTCAAAGACTCTTTAATTTACAAATGTGTACTGCTTTACACAGTACTTAACACCATTTAGTCCATTCGGTCAGCACCTATGAAAATACATGTTTCAATAAATGTATACATTGCTGTTTCTTTCGGGGCTTTTTATCCACAGGATCAATTGTGTCACATGGTATGGCTGGCTTTATACTGTGGTTTATCGTAAGTGTATCACTGTAGGATGTTAGCAGCTACGCCAAAGCCGTTTAACGCAAAATACAGTGGTGCAAACAGTTTACATGTGTGGCATTCACACATATATTGTGATATAGATGTATTTACAGGAACACAGCACCAGTTCACAACCCTATCTCGAAGAGACAAAAAACATAATCCATTTAAAATTGTAAAACAAATGTACGCTAGCTTGACTTTGGAGAAGATTAGAGCTTTATTATACAAATCAAAGCCAAGCATACGAAAAACTACTACAGAGAGGGGCTTGGTAGAATTGTATAGCGCTGACCTAAACTAAACTCACCTAAAAGTTTGAAAAAAATTTCGTATAACTCACATTACACTAACTCGCAGATGCCATGCGTCAACACTCAACACTGAAAAGACGTCAACACTGAAAGAAATGCCATGATAAGAGAATGTACGAAAAAATACAGAAGTCTGCAGACAGATCTTCAAGACAGAGTGTAAAATCAGGAAGATCACAAGATGTTAAAACAAAATCTAACGTTATGAAAGTGAACGCTCGCCCAAGTTTAAGTCCTCCTGGCACTTGACCGTGATGGGAGTCTTTAAGAAATCAATGTCGAGTTGGCACTGTCAGTCATTGGTGCAGGGAAAGGTTTCTATGACTACTATAAAGATTTTATCCTGATATGAGCATTGCCAGTAGATTTTGGCAATCAGCTGGCTCCTAGATTTAAGATCAGTTCATATGGGACTGTAGTGAATCGCTGATTAGTGATAGGTCAAATCTGATAGATGGACCTGTTTGTGGAGAACAGTTGCATTTCTCTATTATATTTCCTCTGAACCATAGTAAATGAAACCAGTACCAAAGTTAAGGGGGTCAGTTCAAGGAAGGCTTTCAGTTGATGCGTACACGTGACTGGCTTAAACGTCACACGTGAAAACCAATAGGAATTGAAGAGATCCACATTAGTCAGTAAGGTCTAATGACATTAGATAATCTCAGCGAATAATAATATAAATGGGAGAAGGGTAGTCAAACTCACAAACCAACATTAACAAATCTTTGTTATTGCCAACAGTGGCAGAGAAAAATGCGACCCAGGTTATGAGTCGCTCCCTGTGTCTCACACTCACACACCTACTTGTGGTCCGACCTGAAAGACACAAAATATCAGCTGCATTCCCACACTGCCTTAACTGAGACTGCCACTCTTGAATTCTAATCTAAGCTTCAGAGGTGAGAGTGGTGAGTATGGGAACGCTGTTAGTTACAAAAAAAAAAAAAGACAGAAACACTGTATTGGTTTATAAAAACACATTTTATATAAATTCATTCAGAAACGTAGAAAATAATATGACTTGTCACTAGAGTTGTTTATATAAGGACAGAAAAGCAAGAACCTGTATGGTTTAGTAACTTTGGCTAAAGCTGAGGTATGAACTGGCTCTATTTGTTAGGCGTTACTGAGAGAACTCTAGCGGGCTGTGTGGTTTCAACGTGTTTCCAACCACTGCGGCCCTTTCTCTCACAATGACTGCAACAACGGCATGTCCTACATCGGTATGTCCTACAACGGGGCCCGTTCCTCTGGCTTATTATTTTCATCTGTGTATGTGTCTGTGTCGTAACTGGACACGCACGAGGTTCGGCCTCGTCTGTAATCTCACGTACAGCTCTTTCCAAAGTGCAGTTCATTCTGTGTTGAACGGATCTCAAAGCATTTGCCTACAGGTGAGCTCAGTGCCGTGAATGCAAATTCTTAACACCTCTGGGATTCTCATGAGGGCAGACATTATCAACTACCAGAGGGCCTGTCATTTCCTAGCAAGAAAGGGGGCATTTTTACAGTGACGTATAAGAACAACTCAAATACGTGTTTGTCGGAGGGTAAAAATTGAATTTACAGGTGACTGGTGGCATATTGATTCTACGTAATTCAAATTATCAACCCATCTCCCATCCCTCCATATCAACCTATCAATACACACATACACATATACATATATATATACATATACATATATATATATACATATACATATATATATATATATATATATATACATATACATACACGTTTTGGTGACTCTCTAAACAATAAAATTGTCCACTCGTTTTCGTGAAAATTTTTCACCTAAATCTAATATGTATTATATGCATTTCTCTCACTCAAAATCAGTCATTCAAACATTTAAATTTTAAATCACACCCTACAACAGCTGCAGTCCTGAAAGACTCCACGGTCTAAAATGATTGGCACCTGATTTGTGGTCTCAAACGATTGTCATGCAACAGGCTAGCCAGAGAGTGCAGACTCATGCAGTATTAGGAAGGCCTTGGGGAAAATGCACGTTAGCTCTGCGACACAGGGGATCAGACTCATTGGAATCTGTGTTTAATTGGAGACCGGGCTGAAATGACAAGCCTGTATATGTCCAAATGCCAAGTTCCATGGAGGTTTCCAATAAAGAAATAATTCACATTTCCTCATCACCGTGCTCGAGCCCATAACCATCTAAGACTCCTCAGTGGCCTCCTTAACATATGACGTGTGTTATATACTTATATATATTTGCAGAGCAGTGTGATGAATATGGACCATAAAGTGTTAACGGTTTCCCTGTACTGACTCAATGCCTGGTTTATACAGAGAACAGGAAAAAGCTCATTTACGAGACTTCATTTAAGGAGCATTCGGGGAATCACTCCAACATCATCCTATAAATCATAATTTCAATCAGCCTGAAACCTCCCTGACATGCAGCAAATGTAGCGACAGCAGCCAAACCGGAGAGGGCATGACTTCACCAAAATCACTTGCTTCTCAAAAAATCAGCCGGGAAACGGGGAACGAGCGGACAGAGGTGGACAAGGGTGACGAATATGAAATTCTGGGTCAGAGGCCAGCGCTGCACGTACAGGAATGCACTGAAAACAAACCGTTTGCGACGGCCGCTTGAGCCGCTTGAATTTACACTTTCCCGTTGCTCACACATTTACAAGGGTTTCCCAGGATGCTCTCCTGCCCTTCTCAGACCACTCAACCCTGATCGCTTTCCCGGCCGGAAACCACATTTTATCTTTTATAATGGATGCATTATGGACAATCCTTTCCAAAAACCAAGAATCAATGGTAGAGGAACCAAACTACCCCCCTTATATAAGTGCGCCCCAAGGTATTAGTTTCTGTGGAGAAAACGACAAGGGCGTTGCAATCTAGCTCCGAGGGACGCTGTTAACGTCTAGAAACAAACTAGTAAACGGTGAATGTTGCACTGTCCTGCAGCACTGCATACCTGATGAACAGCAGGCAGTCCCCAATCCTGCCGGACCTGTCGCAGAGACTCATTAAAATGCTGTTGGAATTACTCGGAGAAAATGGCCACTTAGATGGAATACCTGCACAGTGTAAATGAGCCTTCCCTGTCTTCTCCAATTATAAGCCTCATTTTACTTTATAACTGAAACCCATTGGGTCCAATGCGCTAAAAACATAAGCGTGCATTTTTATGATTGATTGTATCTCATACTTAAAGAGGGCCCTATAATATATTCCCATACTACACACATGCTTATATTGCATATAATCCCATATTTATGGAAATAATAAAAAAGTATTACTAAAATATATACTGCATTAAAAGGCACCATTCCCTAAGGATGACAATTCAATGAAAAGTAATTAAGCGGAAATGAAATAGCCATTGGTTAAGGCATTGCAGAGCCAGTCAGAATAACTTCAATCTGATTCAGCCCAGGATTTTCATGTAATAAAGGATTTAAAGCAAAAAGATTGTGGTGCTTTAATCCTGCAATCATCCCAGTTGTTTTCTACGAATGGTAAAGCCATATTATCTGTGTTTGCTACGAGGTGTGACCCATGCCTGTACGCACACATATACCCACACACAAGCACACAATCGTACGCACACACAAGCACACACACATACAGACACACATTTGCACAAGTATGCAGATACGCACACATACACTCAAGAATGCACACATACACACAAGAATACACACACACACACAAACTCACACACACATACAGACACACATTTGCACAAGTATGCAGTTCCGCACACATACACACAAGAATACACACACATACAATCGCACATGTGCACACGTACACACACACACACACACACACACACACGCACGCACACACACGCACGCACGTGCACATGTATACACATACACACAAACGCACGCATAGGCACACAAATATACACATGCACACAAACACACTCACTCAAGGTAAATGCATGCAGGCCCTTTAGACAGTAAAAACACTGACAGCATGTTTTTGGGGACTGGCTAAATTTCAGATTCAGAGATGACATGCGGTCAGACAAATCGTCCCTGGCACGGGTGGCAAGCTGCAGGAAGCAGAGTGCGATTATTGAGAGGGCCAAAGTTCCACTAAAATCCCAAGTTAGTCATTTGTCTCACTTAACAGGAGAGCCATCAGGGAAAGCAGAGATCTGGGAGAATGTGCCCACCAGGGAACCATCTGGAATACAAAAGCAAGGAGCAACCTGCCAGTGTTCCATGCAGCTTTTTCAATGTAATTATAACAAGTTAGTCCTTTCTACTGGTACCTGCTGAACAGGTGGCTGTTTAAAACAAAACATATTCTTTGCAATGTATGATTAAGGGTGGTTTACATGGCAGAAGTAATCCATTATGTATTGCATTAGTCCTAAAAATACCACCATCTATTGATGTGAAAAAGGATGGTGGTATATAATTACGCAGTGAGCCTGGCCAATAGACACAAACAAGTTGATCAGGACCCTTTTAACTAGTCAGTGCAAGCTGTACTATTCTCTGTTTTAATGCTCAGAGGTGGAAGTCCTCTCCGCTCACATGGGGCCTTATGTGCAATCACTAAATTAATGTGCTTTTGTGCCTCGAGTATCAACAATTAACATGTGATGGCACAATGAAAAGGTCTAGGATTTATCTCTGAATAATTGCACCAAACGGCGCAGAGGCCGCGGAAGGCACAAAAGCGTGAATTACGATATTGCTTTCAGAGCATCCGAAGGCCCACGTATGAATGAAATCACTGCCCCTCACCTGTCCTCCATTCACGAGCACTGACACAAGCCTCTAAATGGATCCACACGAAGGACAAGCAGACAGAACAGATGCTGTGGAAATGTGTGTGGGGACACACACACCAAAGCCCTAATACTCACACAGCCCAATAAACACATGCATTTCCCCTGGACATTGATTAGCATTAGCTCTATATTAAAGGTTTAATACAAGATTAAGTGCAGTCCCCATTCGTACCCGCTCAGCTAATTTGCCTGTAATTTCCAATCGATACCTACGTACTGATGGATGAGTATAAAACGACGCCACTGGATTTATGCCGTGCGGAGGGGGGGGGGGGGGGAAATGGATATTTTGTTTTTGTTGGTTAAACAGCGACCAGTCATTTTAATTTGGTAATTTTGTTTTTCACGCCGCGTGCGTTAGCCGATTTTGTCCACGGAGTTCTGAGCAATTTTACGCTTCCACTACCCTTCCTGACAATTAGCAATTAAACGGCTCGCCTTGACACGGGCTCCCGCAACCACAGAGCTGCAGCTCTTTCACGCCTTGAACTCCGACCGGACGGTCGAGTTGGGTACGTGTCGTATGCCCGGCCTACGCCGAAGCTGAAAGGCCTGCCGTCTCTGTACACCTGACCAGAAGATTAATGTCTCCAAAAGTTTTACACATTTCTAAGGTAAGCCTGCCCTTCTCACCCCACAATTCCTCACTCCGCCTCTCTTCTTTAGCCTCAGTAGCTTCCTCAGGCCTACCCATTAGCTTGTCAGGGCAGACCAGCGGTGGTTCAGCCTACTCACCGAGTTTAGCCTCTACAGAGCGGGGGAACGCTCTGCTGCCACAGCTGAGAGCAGAGCTACGAGTGCTGTACGGGACGGCTGTCTGACGTCAATGCCTCCAAAAGGGATTGCATTTCCTTGGTTCATTTCATATACTGGGAGTGAATTAGAGTGTATGTTTTCTTTTTTTAAATAGATATTTTCCTTTGAATGGGTAAATACAACAGTGAGAAACGTGAAACGAGAAAAGGTCGGACACGACGACGGAAAACAACGTCAAAAAGTTTCTCTTTATTTATTCGCTAGCTTTTCACAATACGGCAACCATCACAAAAATAAAACGAATGAAAATAAGCCTATGCTCTCAGGCCTGGCATGCACTGTCCCGTTATGGGCGTGAGGCAGTTTCCCTCAGAGTGTAACGGAGAAAGGTGAGACGCACAAAGAGGCCGAGAACATCAAAGAAAGGAGGAGCAGCGGTTAAGAGGAAGAACTGCTGAGGTGACACAAAAGTCGACCTCTGTAATCGCCTTTGAAGTTTAACCATCCATGAACCTGCTGCCAATTTACTTCATGGTGAGCGCGCGATACCTGCAAAAGAAGATTCGCCAATCTTTGATGTCACATCACCTTATTGGGACGTTGGATCTCGCTGCATTAAAGGCAGAACGGAATCCCTTACCCTTAGGACTCTGACATACTCACACACGCACGCGCGCACACGTGACACAAATATGCACGCAATATACAGAATTGCACGGACTAACTCAAAGCCATGCTCAGTATGGGATCAATGGGCTTTTGCAGGTCTCACTCCAGCATGCAGGTGGGACCAACGGGTGTGGACACCGGTGGACCCTGGTGGAAGCCAGGCAAGCGGCAAGGTCTCCGCAGGGAAAACTAGTCATTCTGCATCCCTGGCCAAGTCCTTTTCAATCAAAAGGGATGATCTGATCTCAATTCTGTTTTCTTCTGGCGTTGCACTATGAACTGTAATCTGAACTGATCTGACAGCTGACCTTCTTTGTTTTATTTTTGCTCTATCTACTGCAGATCAGTCACCTGCAGGTGAGCTGGGGGTGGGG
>JAOVYW010004228.1:0-12242 GCA_025775045.1 Hiodon tergisus | reverse complement strand
GTTCGACCGCCGTTCGACCGCCGTTCGACCGCCGTTCGACCGCCGTTCGACCGCCGTTCGACCGCCGTTCGACCGCCGTTCGACCGCCCGGCTCCTCTCCCAACTCCAGCACCTACTGAGGGATCACAGGTCGTTAAATGCTGTTTGCAATTAGCATGATCCTCAGCCGGTGCTGATGGGCGTGTACTCGAGACGGACGCGTGGCACAGTGTGATTTTGCCCTTTTGAGTTATGTACTTCAGGTGGGATCAAAGATTTCCTTTTATTATGGGGCACCAGTAAATTAATTAACATGAACCGTTTTTAAGAATCTTGGAGGAGACGACTAATATGTTTAATTTGACTATCTTTATAAGTCTGACTTATTAGAATAATATAACAACACATTTGGTAGATGTAAACAAGTATTTATAATTATATATAGCTATGAAGACCGTTGTATTATAAGACAAGTACTTCAGTTTGCTCAAACACAAATTGAGCCATAAATCATAGTGTGTTGCTATACTCAAGTCTGTCTAGATAGTTGTTGAAGGAAGATGAGTCTGGAATCTCCAGCTAGTCCTCTGCTGCGTCCTTTGTCTTCCATGGAGCAGAGAGGTCAATCAAGTGGTTGTATGCTGTCTTTTGTCTGTGATGAGTTGCTAGCTGGTCCATCTTCCCTGGCTTTTCTCAGTCAAAGTCCTGTTGGCTTAGGTTTTTCACTGAAACCAATTTCTTGACATGGGAACTGGCACTCAATCTTGCTCAGTTTTACATCTTTGGTGGTTTACTTATGTGAGTTGTTCAGTCATTTTGCACAGTAGAGTCTTATAGCCAACTAGACGCTTGGGAGAGGAAAGGGAACAACAAGTAAAAATTTCCCCCCCCCCCAAAAAAATCAAGAGCTAGAGAAATTCTCTTTTGTGGTGAAGAATTTATCCACTTTACCAACCTAAATATCAGAATCAGTCGGATAGGACTGGTGCGTTTGTTAGTTTGAAGTGGCACTGGTCCGGGGAGGGGTTCCTTCCTTCCTGTTCACAGGAGTCTCAGTGAAGAGGGACTATATGGCTTGACATCCCAACCCCTTACCTTTGAATTGACCTTGCTCTGGTCTGCTGATCATCAGGGCGGATAAGAGGTTGGAAAGGTCTTTTTATTTGGAAGGAAGAAAATTAACAATTAAAATGTTAATTTTACAATGAAGGCTACACTGCTTTCTAGTAATATAACTAGTCATATTTTAAATAGTTATTCTGTGTTGGTTTTCACATTAGAAATTTCCTTGTGGCGGCAACGAGAACCTGTTTTTTCAAAGGCTTACTCTCGCTGGAAGCAGTGGTGGACAATTTGCCATGAAAGAGCAGAGATCATTAACTAGGATACTGTTACACATTAAAGCAAATAACATTCAAATTCTTCATTCAAAGTTCAGCCTTACTTTGTCTTGCCTGTCTACTGTCTGCTCCAGACAGGTCTCTCAATATCTACAAATTTGCATCATATGTTTATATTTAATGTTGTGGGGAGATCTCTGAAAACAAAAGGAAACTGCAATAATTATATTCTTAACTTTTATGATCAAAATCTATAGTACTGATCAAGCCACTCCTCATCGATGGATATGCACCACTTTTGGCTGACTACCTTAGTGGAGCGAATGTCAAAGGACTCTGGACACCCCTATGTTGATTGATGTTCGGCATTCAGTTGGCATCCATGAATAATGGGGCTAATCTACATTTACGTGATCACCTGATCTCCTTCCTTATAGAACTAGAAATGTATCACAAAATGTTTTACTTAAACAGTACTAATATATATCAAAATCTGATTTCTAGAAAGATTTGGCAAAATGTTTGCCTCAGACCCAAAGACCATAATATCTACAGATTCCACCTCCCAGCTTCTCTAGCAATGATATAAATACTTAAAATCAAGTTCGCGGGCCGAGTTGCTCATCCGCAAAAGGTGCAAAATGAGCCCTATGACCTGGATTTGTAGGTTTGAATTTAACTCATGTAAAATTTTTGATTGTGACCAGGAGAGCACACCATTGACACACAATTAGCCGAATGCTCCGGACTACACTTGGCAAAGTTTTCTTTTGATTTTTGGCTCCCTGCACACTAGAATGTCCCTCTTTATGGCACTGTCTCTCCAATCAGTGCTGAACCTGTCAAGCGAGCTGTGTATCCTACTGTGTACAATAGGTGTCCTGTAGGAGACTAGCTGTACGTCCAAAATACATTAGCACAATTAGTGATTCCGTATTGTGGGAAAATACTAAAATAAGTGTCAGTAAGTGTATTTTATGTTTTTATTTTAAGAAAAATCAATAATGTAATCAACTGCTGAGCAAGTATATTTACTTGATGATGCTACACTTCTAACTAGAAAATCGAATTTAAAAAAAAGAGAAACCGCTGTACCACAGGACGGGTGCTTTCTAATTAAAGCTGAGTTCAGCTAAAGTGAAGCATGTTTTTGCACAGCAGAAACCACATGATGAGCACTTGCTGATGCCTGCTTATTAGGTGCGTTAATTATTACGGGCATTAATAAATTCCTGCATCAGCCTCTTTTTCAATGGGCAAAGGTCTTCATTACCACTCTCTCCATTCCACAGCCACCTTTTCCTCTCTTTCTCTGTGTTCCACTCTACATTTCTCAATATCAAGTTCAGGAAAAGATTTATCTCCTAAGATCCAAGGCTGGCCTTAAGTCAAATAGATGTTCCTTTTTTGGTAATTTCACAGGATAGCAGCATCTACTCTCACTTTGGATTTTGGGGTAGTTTTGAGAATTGGAGCAGCTGCTGTATTTTACCAAAATGGAAACAAAGGTCGCTATCAATAATCCAGCCGACATCATCGTCATTGTCGGCTATTTTCTAATGGTCATCGGTGTAGGGATCTGGGTACGTCCACTGGTGTGTCAATTTGCCTGATGTTGACTCATGTTGAAATCAAGGTGGCTGGTTGTGATTGACATTGACTCTTAAGTATTCTACACCTCTTTGTTACATTATATTATTGTTTTTTGTTATTAACAACAAAACCAAATTTAGAGACTTGACTTAACTAGTTTTAAATGGCAAGGAATGCAATAACGGTTGCTCAATTGTTGCTAAGGCACTTTACCAAGTGCCGTTTTGAAGTATTTCACAATATAATTCAATTAATGTTTAAAGTGAACATAAAAGGACAGCTCAAAAGGTGAAAAAAATATATATATATATTTAAAAGTCATAGCGTTACAAACCAGGAAAACTAAATTTTATTTCTAAACTGTATTACATTTACAATAAATGAATAATTAATTTATTGTAATAAATTAATTTGCCCAGACAAATATTTATGCAATGGCAGTGCATGAAAAACGATCAGCTGTTGATCATTTTGAATTATTGTCATTTGATTATTTTAGTCAATGAAATCTCCGAAAATTTAACATCTGTTGCTACCTTTACGGAAAAATACAAATACAGTGTTACTATATACTGTACATAATATGTTATATGGTATCTTAATGTTGCCAGATGGGGTTTTTTTTAAACCTGAAAACCATGTTTTAAAAGTAAAACTAAAACATAGAAAACTGATATTATAAATTCTCTCAACAGAAACTCTTTATTACAGAGTTTGCAGGTTTAAACTGCTGGATATTTACTGCAGCGATTCCGGCTTAGTTCAGTTGTGTTCTTTGTGGTATTTTAACATTCGTATAAAATTTCTGTTTACAAACCTGTTTTGTCTGATTTGAGTAATTCATTGTGAATATTTGTGTCAGTGTACCAGACAGCATTGTGTGAGAACCTTTAATCAGAGTAAATTATGAATTATACTGAATGTGTCAATCAATTAGTTGTCCTGTTTTGCAGTCCATGTTCCGAACAAATCGGAGCACAGTGGGTGGTTACTTTTTAGCTGGTCGGACTATGGCCTGGTGGCCGGTGAGTAGAGTTTAATGGTGAATTAAAATAATGTAATCTATTCCTAAAATTAATATTTCATCATCTGGTGTTTTTGTTGGTCATTTGATCCATTTACAAAAATGCTTTTCCCCAGTTTTAGTCTGTTTTTACTGTGCCTGTGCCTTACTGTGCCTGTCTCTAAAAGTCCATTAATCTATTACCTTGTCCCTCCTTCTTGATTTCTTTGTCATAACCTGTCCCTTGAAATCAACATCTTAGTCATCTGTCTTCACACAGCATTGTTTCTAATCTAATTGTATTCTTTTTTGTCTTGATCCCAAAACCCTGATTACACTGCCTACTCAATCTCTGTCAGGTGGGCGCTTCTCTGTTTGCAAGCAATATTGGCAGTGGACACTTTGTCGGCCTGGCTGGGACAGGAGCAGCCAGTGGGATCGCCGTGGGGGGGTTTGAGTGGAATGTAAGTCCCCACCATCTTCTTAAAAGCTCTTTTACATTGTTACTGCTATTTTTTTCACGGTCCCTTCAGTTTAACCTGGTGACAAAAATGTGTGATTATGTTTGACCAGATAAATGGGGCAATTTTTTACTTTATTGTTATTTCCTCAGGCATTGTTTATTGTGCTGCTACTCGGCTGGTTATTTGTCCCTGTCTATCTCACAGCTGGGGTGAGTCAGATATTAATAAAAATTAAAAATAAAAACATAATGTTACACTGACTTCTAGAAACTTATTAAATGAAAAATTCACAAATGGGTCGAGAAATGTATAAGATAAATGAGCTGGAATCTGGGAAGAACTTTAAAAAAAATGTGTTTTTGACTTATGTGACTCCACTTTGTCCCTCCCCACTCTTCTACTCCTCTACCCTGCAGGTAATTACCATGCCTCAGTACCTGAAAAAGAGGTTTGGCGGGGGGAGAATCAGTCTGTACCTCTCTGTCATTTCTCTCTTCCTATACATCTTTACCAAGATCTCTGTGAGTGTGTTCATCACCTATATCAATGTCAGTTGAGGTTTCAGTTGGTGGAACAAAAAAATCCCTGAATAAATTAAACGTAATTGGTCATAATATTCCTCATAATTAGAGGGGATCTTGTATTGTATTGTAATGGGTTTCAACTCAGCTTTACCTGATAAAAATACATTTCTATTTGATGATGAAAACCTTAATGACAAACAAAATCATCCAAACTTATTTCTGTTCATGACTTGTCAAAATAGAACAATAAACTTGACACATGTGATTCCCATAAGTGAGGTTCATTGTACTTGTTAGGCACCAGTTCTTTCCTGGCCCCATAAGATACCAGGTCTGCCCACAAACTGTGACTGACTGGCCAGCCAGTAATGTGTTGCTGTCAAAGAAGCACTGTTTCTCCTCTCCCATTCTCAGGTAGACATGTTCTCAGGGGCAGTGTTCATTCAACAGGCACTCGGCTGGAATATCTATTTGGCTGTAATCGCCCTGCTGTCCATCACAGCCCTGTACACCGTCACAGGTGAAGTCAGCTTCAAACACTGTGACACTTTTCCTCTTCCTCCTCACAGTCCCGGAAATAGGGGAATCAAACTCCACATACTTCAAAGTTTACACTTTTACAGCATACTGTAACAAGTCCCTATCACACCACACAGGTTTCACTGGTATGTGTATTTGCTTCTTGAGTGACATATGTTGTGTGGGCTGTCTAGGTGGCCTGGCCGCACTTATGTACACAGACACAGTCCAGACCTTCGTCATCATCGCTGGAGCTTTCTTCCTCACTGGGTTTTGTGAGTAATACATTGAAAACCACTGCATGATAATTACCCAAATCTATGGCAATGTTTGGGTCACGGAGGGAAAGGTTTCTGTTTTAGGTTTCATTTGTGTAGTTCATGTAGATCAATTCCTTCCTTAGTCTGAAATGTGATTTTAACACAAACATAAGCATTTGCCAGTACATTAACTTGAGGCCTCCCAAGAGAAAAACTCATTTGAGCACTATTGGTTAATGGTTAGCCTCATAACCAGAAAGTTGCTGGCTCAAATGCCACACTGCTTGAGCAAGGTACTTGCTTCAGTATCCAGCTGTATGGATAAAGGTGTAAAATTATATGCTTTATCATTTTCAATCACACAGGATAAGGGTGTTAGCTAAATGATGAAATAATAATTTAATGTGATCTCCCAGCTTTCTATGAGGTGGGGGGATACACTTCCCTACTGGAGAAATACCCCTTGGCTCTGCCCAACAACACGATCTCTCAGGACCCCCAGCGTTACAACATCTCCCCACTGTGCTACACCCCCCGTGAGGATGCCTTCCACCTGCTGCGTCACCCCGTGAGTGGGGACCTGCCCTGGCCGGGCGTGCTGTTTGGCATTGCCATCGTGGGCAGCTGGTACTGGTGCACTGACCAGGTGAGCAACATTTCAGGAACAAGAGGTTACTGCCTGGGATTGTACTGAGAATATAGGACATGTCTGATTGGTTTGTGAGCACTGAGAAGCTGGTGAGCGATGTCTTAAGTTGAAGAACCAGATCAGCTATGTCTGATACAGCAAACTGATAAGTTTAACAGTTGAGAGAAACAACCTCATTAGCCCTCCAGTTGATCTCAACTCGGACCCCTGCCTAGGTGATCTTCCAATCAACACGTAGCAAGCGTAACTAACCACCATAATCTTGTTCAACCAAATACTATTGCAGTAGCAGGAATTGTTAACCTAAAGTAAGCTAAAATTAGGTAGCTGGCTAATATATAAAACTGATACTAACAAACATACTAAATCCATTTTATAAAGAGTAATTTTTGTCATAATGGTTTCAGGGTTCTCAGAATCTCTGATTTCCGTTACAGGTTCCCTCTTTCTTAACAGAGGAGTAGTAGTAGATAATGGCTTTGTGCCAGACACTAGGATTATCGAAGGTTATGGGTTCAGGGTTATGAAAATCATCTGTAAGTTTTAAAACTTTAAAAACTACTTTCTTGCAGTGTCAGGAGTTACAGACCCACCATTTTGGATGGAAATGGTCTCAAGACCCCCTCACCTCAACACTATCATTATGAGAACAATCTGACATATATTTCCAGACTTATTTTTTTCTCCATGTCAAAAAAGTGCTCTGGTAACAAAATATTTAGGTTTGATTGATTAAATAAGAAAGATGATCAAATTAATATATTTAGAAAATCAAAAGCAGTTAGTTATTTCTGGTTTACATTATTGTATTTTTCTCATCTTTTATTATTAATGTGTAATTAGCTTAGTCTTAGGTTAAGTCCAGGTCTTGAAGTTCAGATTCAAGTCAAGGGTTTGGTTAGATTTGTGGTGTGGTTAGGCCTTGAACTAAAGGTTAGGTAAACATTACTTATCCCCGGTTTGCAATGTAAAGGGTCACGTGTTTCTTGAAGTAACTGAAATTCACTCCAATAGGGCACTTTTGTGACCATGTATTTTAACTTTAAAATGGTTTTATATCTGCATTATTTTTAATGCTTGTATTTTTTTATTAGATTAATCTTATCCTTACTGCTGCATTTTAAATTATAGAGATATTTAAAATACGGTTTATGAGCATTAAGGCCAATGGTCCTCCCGAGCAGCTCAGTAGTAAAAGCGCTGGCCCGAGTGCAGACTGAGCCCCATGGACTTTGCAGGTCTAAATACAGTTTGTCATTTGCCGACTGTAACTTGATAAGCACAACAGCGGCACAAAATTGGCAAAGCACAGCCTGAGCTGGGGCAGCTGGATACCTTCTCTTGCCTTGTCGCTCACCAGGAACTCCTGCCTGGTTCCCGGGCACTTGCAGGAAGGCAGTGCTCCATTTGCCACTGAATCTTTCGTGTGGGCTGTGTAGCCTACTGAGTGTAAAAGAAATGGGTGGCTTGATGGTAACAAGGATTGGAGAAGAACAGCCATACTTCTCATACCATCTGTGTCATGGGAGGAATCGTAGCGTCAAGCCAAGATGCATTCGTACATCTGGGGATTCAAGTTTTAGCTGCATTGGTGATAGCCTGCAGGGCGAGTCACAGGAGGTCTGTTTATTATGAATGGATTTAGAAACTCACAGTAATTATTGACATTTACATGTATGGGCTGGACAAGTATTACACATCAATGTATTACGGCCTGTGTTGCGTATTTACGTTTAAAAGTGTCCTATAAGTTCAGGAAGTGCACTATTTTAACTCTGGATTACGAAAGTGGCAACTCACCTCTCTTTCCTCTCTCTCAGGTCATTGTGCAGCGGTGCCTGGCAGCTCGTAGTCTGACCCATGTGAAAGCTGGGTGCATCATGTGTGGCTACATGAAACTGCTGCCCATGTTCCTCATGGTGTTTCCAGGCATGATCAGCCGGGTGCTCTACCCCAGTGAGCATTCCTCCTAATGCCCCTGATTCACCCAGTCTTGCGCTACAGTCAGCTGACAAGCACAGAGGCTACTGAGAGGCTACTCCTACCACCATACATTCTTCTTTAATGTTATCATTTTGCTAAATATCCTGCACTTTTTGACAATATCCTGCACTGTTCCACAATATCCTTTGTACAGGTTATTTCATAGCTGTTATTTACAGCAATATAAAAAATCTCAGTTCAGATTGTGGCTCAAGGCTGTAATATTAACTTTGTCTCTGGGTCACAAAATGGCTCATTTAGATGAGATATTCTGTTTCCTGGTCGGTTCATCACTGTATCAGTGTTGCTTCTGGAGTTCTGCTGTGCTTTCACAGGTGCACTGAATCAACCCAGTGATTCCCCTGTGCTCCCCCTCTCTCTCTGCAGATGAGGTGGGTTGTGTGGTCCCTGAAGTGTGTAAGGAAGTTTGTGGAACAGAGGTGGGCTGCTCCAACATTGCCTATCCCAAGCTGGTCGTCTCGATCATGCCCAGTGGTGAGGCCTACCGCTTCCTTATAGTTTTTAGGCTTTACCTGGCTGAGTCTCCGGTCCCTCTTTCCTATTTTTATTTTGTGTGATCTTAAACAGTGACATTTTAGTTCAATGAATTGCCTTATTAACACACATTAGATTTCAAGATGTTGCATAAGCTAAAACAGATTTTTAAAAGTATCTCACTTTTTTATAGCACTATATTAATAACACTTCCATGCTGCCTACTCTGCAGTCTATGTTTTAAACAGTTTGAACTTCCCAGGTCTGAGAGGTCTCATGTTGGCTGTAATGCTGGCTGCCTTGATGAGCTCCCTGGCCTCCATCTTTAACAGCAGCAGTACCATCTTCACCATGGACATCTGGACCAATCTGAGACCACAGGCTCGTGACCGGGAGCTCATGATTGTGGGCAGGTTCAGACCCGGCCACTTACCAAATTTCCAAAAATGTTCTTAAGCAGGACGATCTGTATGTCGCTTTAAAAATTTTGCCTCTAACTCTTTGTGTAATTGACTTATCTCCTGGCCCACACACACGTCTCTCTCTCTCTGTCGCACTCAGAATGTGGGTGCTCTGCATCGTGTGCATCAGCATCTGCTGGATTCCTGTGGTCCAGGCTGCCCAAAGTGGTCAGCTGTTTGACTATATTCAGTCAGTGACCAGTTACCTTGCCCCGCCCATTGCTGCAGTCTTCTTCCTGGCTGTGTTTGTGAGGAGGGTAAACGAACCGGTGAGGGAGTGGGGGTGGGGCTGATGAGCTGTGGTTAGTGGGAGTGGAAGCTATTAAAAGGTAATGTAGACTGAGGGAAATTGTAGGTATCTGGAGTGGAAGCTATTAAAAGGTAATAAAGACTGAGGGAAAAGGTGGTAGTTATGAGAACAATCAATAGCAGTAGACAAACTCAGGACTTGTCAGTCAGACAGTGTTTCTTTATTTCCTTTTTGTCTTCTCTATGTCCTTTTCACAGGGGGCTTTCTGGGGTCTCATAGGCGGCCTAACCATGGGTCTATGTCGGATGATCCCAGAGTTTGCATTCGGGTCGGGGAGCTGTCTGTTCCCCTCGGCGTGCCCATCACAGGTGTGCGGCGTTCACTACCTCTACTTTGCCATGCTGCTGTTCCTCTGCACTGCCATTCTGGTGGTCATTGTGAGCCACTGCACTCCGGCCATACCTGATAAACATGTGAGTGCTCTGACACACGTCGCCCATCACGCAACCACAAAACAACACAGAGAGAGTGGTCTTTTCACAGTTGGGGTCCAGGTTTAAGTAATTTCAGTTTGATTGTGATAATCGTGAAGTGGACATTAAGTTAAACTTTAATGAGACATTAAGACATTAAGTTAAACTCATGAGAACCCACAAAGAGCTTTTTCTTATTACTAATTAGTTAAACAAATTTTTTTTATTACACAGCGCAATAATTTCTGTTCTTCTATATTAACTCATTTTAAGTACTGACAGTAAAAGGATATTTTAAGTTAAGTTTACAATTTAAGTTTACAAGTACACATTTTTCTTAACATGGCAAAAAAACTTTATTATAGTGGAGCAGCATTCTCACCCTTGAATGAGAATCACATCTAAATTGACTTAATAGAAAAATGTTTTATTTGGAAATGCCAACTATTTTTAATAGTTTTGTCCCTATTTTGGAATTTCCAATGGTGCCAATTTTTCTTTCCACTGGCTACGCAGCCCACAAAAGAGTTTTAGCTCTCCTGGTGAGAATCGGCTAATAATGTGCTGGATTTGAACCTGCAAACTCCATCTCATAGGGCTTGGATGAGCACCTTTATCGACTGAGCAACTTGGATTTTGTATAGGGATGTCAGATCACATGCTTGTATTGTTCTTACCCATAGTATGAAATCACTGAGGAAAGCAAGGAAGTTTTTTTTACTACACAAAAGTGTAAACAGAATGAGAGATAAAAACAGAGAGAGGGCCTCCCTCACATGCCTGGCACAGACTAATTAGTAAAAAAAATTCCTCTTTGCACAGCTATACCGACTGGTGTTCTGCCTCCGCCACTCCAAGGAAGTGAGGGATGACCTGGACAAAGTGGAGGAAGAGCGAGGGAGGAGAGCACGTAGAGAGGCTGCAGAGAAGTGTCTAAACAAGTCCAACAGGGACCAGGGTGAGAGGAGCAGTTTTTCTTTCCTGTGTGTCACTCCTCCAGTATTCACTTTACACACAGTCCATAAATATTTGGACATTGACAAAGTTAATATAATTTTTGCTGTCTACCATGGCATATTGGAGTTGAAATTAAATAATGAACATGAGCACAAAGTGCAGAATTTGAGGGTATTTACATCCAAATCAGGTGAATGTTGTAGGAATTGCAGCACTTTTTAAGGGGGTCAAAAGTAATTGGACAAACTAACATAATCATGTTTCAATACTTAGTTGCAAATCCTTTGCAGTCAATGAAGTCTGGAACCCATAGATTCTTCCCCCGTGATGCTCTGCCCAGGCCTGTACTGCAGCTGTGTTTAATTCCTGCTTATCCTTAGGTCGTTTTGCCTTCAGTTTTTTTGAAAGTGAAATGCATGCTCAATTGGATTCAGGTCAGGTGATTGACTTGGCCATTGCATAACATTCCACTTCTTTGACTTCTGACCATAGGATGTTGTTCCAGAACTGTACATGAACTCTAATCTGGTCTTCCTGTTTTTGGGGCTTACCAATCTTACCATCTTGTGGTAAACCCTCACTTTACTCTAGTGAAGTCTTCTCTTGATTGTTGACTTTGACACAGATATGCCTACCTCCAGAAGGCTGTTCTTGATCTGGCCAACTGTTAGGAAGGGGTTTTTCTTCACCAGGGAACAAATTCTTCTGTCATCCACCACAGTTGTTTTCCGTGGTCTTCCGGGCCTTTTGGTGTTCTTTTGGCCACAGCTATTGGTTTTGCTATCTCTCTAATGGGTTTGTTTTGATTTCTCAGCTTGGTGATGACTTGCTTCACTGGCAGAGATATCTCTTTGGATATTGAGGGTTAAAAGCAACAGATTCCAAATTCAAATGCCACACTTGAAATCAAATCTAGACCTTTTTTCTGCTTATTTGTAATTAATAAATTTCTATTTTTGTAACTTTTTCTTTTTTCTTTTTTTATTAGTAATTTGTAACTAGTGTAGGAATAACACACACCTGGTCATAGAACAGCTGAGACAGCTGAGCAGCCAATTGTCCAATTACTTTTGGCCTCTCGAAAAGAGGGGGACCAAGTACAAAAAGTGTAGTAATTCCTAAACCGTTCACCCGATTTGGAAGTAAATACCCACAAATTAAAGCTGAAAGTCTTTGAGCTCAGGTTCATTATTTAATTTCAATATTTCAAAACTCCAGTATAATCATTTCAAACTCCAATACGCTGTGGTAGACAGCTAAAATAATAACAACTTCCAAAATATTTATGGACC
>JAOVYW010004218.1:3123-13312 GCA_025775045.1 Hiodon tergisus | reverse complement strand
AGTCAATAGGGGGACTGTGACAGTGAAGGGACTGTGGCTATTTGAAATTTTTTGGTGATAAGAACCATTCCTGTTGTTGCTCCATCATTGGTGGTCCCCCCTAGTTGGCTGGGTTCTGCCTTTGGTGGGGCGGGGTGGGTTTGGACCACCTTCGTAGCCATGTGTTGTTTCCGACACTTACCCTCTTTGTATGCTGCCATAGATGTATGTAGCTGTGACCACTCAAAAAGTTTCACTTTAAATTTTTCAAATTACTTAATTTAAGATGCTTTTATAGATAAGCATTAACAATGTGCTATCTCTCTTTCGAGCAATCACGTGAGGCACCCTGCAGGACTGCATCACTTTCATCACTGCTACCAGTGGACCACTAGGCTGGACTCCGGCCATCAGGGCCCCTACCCCTCTTCTCCGGATATTTCTCTTCTTTTATTTTGTGGAACTCCTCTACCGGAGGGCCTCGCACATCTTGGACATTTAAATTCTTTAATTTAACTCCCAGTGCCGGCCAGCAGAGGATGGGCTTCCCCACTAAGCCGGGTTCCTCTCAAGGTTTCTTCCTAGGGAGTTTTTCCTTGTCACTGTTGCCACTGGCATGCTTTTAGGGGGTCAGGCCTGGGACATACTGTATCTTTCTCTATGTAAAGCGCCTTTGTGACATGGCAACATGTGAAAAGTGCTGTATAAAAATAAAATTGATTGATTGATTGATTGAAGAGTCTTACGAATCACGTCACACACACACACACACATATATAAATTGATATTTATAACACTTAAAACAAATGTATCTATATATAAATATCCTCAAACATGATGATAACAGTATGTTTAAACTATTAGCGTATAACTAACTATAAACGTATAATTATGAACGCATAAATAAAATAAAGACAACAATCACTGTTAATTTCAGCCTGAAGGGATAGATAATTTGCATTTGTGTAGAAGTCGGGTTCCACAGTGTGCATTTGTAATGCACCTATGCTATCACTCAAAAAGTAAATTTTTTATTCCACAGACAGCTTGGACGGGAGCTCTCAGGGGGCAGCAACCAATTGGCAACCGCTCGGGAGAGGGAGGGTTAGGTCGGCCAGTGTGTCCTCGGGTCACCGCGCTCCAGCGACCCCTGTAGTCCGGCCGGGCGCCTGCGGGCTTGCCTGTAAGCTGCCCAGAGCTGCTTAGTCCTTCGACGTGGTAGCTCTGAGGCGGCTGCACGGTGAGTGTAAAGAAACCGGCGGCTGACGGCACACGCTTCGGAGGACTGCGTGTGTTCGCCCCAGCCGAGTTAGCGTAGGGGTGGTAGCGATGAGCTGAGCCTAAAAAATTGGGCATTTCAAATTGGGTAGAAAATAATTTTATAAACTTTTAAGATGCATTTTGAGACACACCATGTAACGTTCCGATGCAGAAATATCCCGATGGGGACGGCAGGAAAAAGGCTTGCGCTGAGCTACAGTGGATAATGCATACCGGACAGCAGCAGCTGCTAGCATGGACAAACGAAGGCAGGAATCCGAATCCTGCTCTGGAGATAGGATGGGTCTGGAGACTTGTCGATGGAGGCGAGGATGTGTTGAAATATCTGATGGACTTTGCCACTGAGAAAAAGCTACCACTGGACAAACTTATTTCCTTTGTGTAAAGTAAGAAAACACAGCAAATCTTCCATAAAGTCATCTTCCCTCACATACCTCAAATTAACTAACAGTTTTGCACAATTTGAAACACCAGTACACTCATCAAGTTGGATAGTAAAATCCCCGGCTGACTGTAGCCGAGTAATAAGCTGGGCTTCCAAATGCTCTGCAATGTCACAAATTCGCCAGACATTGTGTTGTCACTGAGAGGAATGCTTCTCAATTTTTCTGCAGACTTGTCATCGAAAATTGTTCGCACCACGAGATGCAGGAAGAATAAGTTTTTCGGCCATTGTATGAGACATGTTCGCTTTTGTCACATGGTATGCAACACAATATGAAGCCAGTTGTGCCTCGTCATTCATGGTAGTTGTGCGATTACTTGAGCCGATAACTTTAACTCACGTTGCTTCTGTCGCACCCATGATTTATTTTTATTTTTACTTGGTGGTTCAGACGTCGATTTGGCAGTACTACTAGCAGAATTATTATGGAATTAGATGGATTTGATTCCGAAATTCTTTTTCTGATAACAAAACGAAGCATTCTCAGTCAGTTAACCAGCAACAACAAACTAACAGAGTTTGGATTCAGAATGCAGTCACGTTACGTCGTTAGATGTGATTAGCTACATTCGAAACAAACAAGCCTTACCGGAAATCTATCCGTCCGACTTTAATATTATTGTGTAATATTATTTTAAAACTAACGAAAAACATTTTTATATTTTAAATTTGCAAGCGACCCAGTGCCTTCTCTTCCCATACTTTGAAAACCACTGGTCTACAGCTTAGGTGTCACAGCGTAAACAAAACAACATTATTTCAACCTATTGCATAAAAAATTGTTATTGCATAAAAAATTGCTAATCTGTCTAATATACCATTTTAAACTTGTATATTAGAAAACTTTGAGGCTCTTTTAAAAATATTGAAAATATTCTAGCATAAGCAATATAACCAACTGCTTGGGGCCTGGTGGTTCCTGTGTATGTAGTGCAGGGGCGTGTTTATATGGATACTTCAGATGGTCAGGGTGAGCAAAAATTTTGCCTAGGGCCCACAAAATACGGAAGCCGACTCCTGGCAAAGGATAATAAATAATAACACGTTCAGACACAGTCCTCGGCCTGACATATCGCTGCCCCCTGTAGGTTTAATATATTATGGAAAGAAAAAAGATTCTGAAAATAAGAGTCCTTTATCAGTCAATATCAAGGTCTCCATAGCAACAGTAGCATGTACAACGTAACATAGTTCAGTGACAGCAATTTAAATTAATATCAATTCTTAGGTTAACAACAGATAACAACATTAAGCTTAACAAAAAGCTTCCTGTGTCTTTAAGGTGGTGCACCTTCACAAATACAACTCAGCTAGATCAGCAGCAACTAAGCAATCAATACAAGAACTGCTTGGCATTTCTGTGCACTACCATCTACCATGAATGCAGAATCATTAAAACTTCTACATCAGCGCAGGAACATGGCTTGCTAACAATAGGAGCTACGGAGGGAGAGGCACAAGAGGCAAGTGTTTGCTGAAGGGCCCCTTACCACTGTGAAGGCACACGTTTCCCTTAGTAAAATGTCCTGTGAGTGACCTTTCCGCACGACCTAGTCCTCCAGTCTCTGTGTGGCACACTTGATACGGTTGTTCTCACGGAGGTTCCGCAGTCGCGCGCTGCGGCTGCTGATCTCCTCCACGTAGATCCTGGGGAACCAGCCCCGCTCCCCGTCCGACAGCCGGATTCCCTCCACCCAGCCTAGTGCAGAAAACCTTGTCAACATGGTGCAAAAACTAGCAATGACGATACAACAATGTCCGCGTTAAGGCATTCTAAAGCAGACACATAGGCAAAACAATGGGCCCACCATCACTTGTAATGGTCTTGGCCTGAAGAATATCAGCCTTTTCCAGCGCCAGTTCATCATTCTCCAGGGCCTGGTAGCTCCTGATGCACTGAACCTGGCAGAGATCTGAAGGGGAAATGACCCAATTAATGACTGCTTAACCTGTAAGAACTCTAACTGTATTCCATTTTAACTTAATACAGTCTCCTCCTGATATTTGGTTATTCTGTAAATAACCAAGTAATATACAGTAAACATTACACAGACATAGCCACATAAAACAGCTCTTTACTATTTCATTAAAGTAACATAAATCACCCGACATAAATATCAGTATTTTGCTAAAAGATTTATAACTGGCAGCTTAGATTAAATACGCTTGCCTGAATCCACTACAATTTTTACATTGAGCTTTTCAATCTGGTACTCTTTTCACCAGATGAACGTATAAAAGGCAGATTATACCGGGAGCATCCACTCTCCAGAATGACCCACCCTCATTCTCGCTGATCTGCTCAATGCCGACCTTCAGATCTGAGGGAAACATGGCCGTGATCCACCTCTGTTTCTCGCTCCTGTTGATGGAGAACACCTTCAGGACCACAGAGTAAGACCCTGTGAGCTGAGTGCACGGGAGGGGAGGGGCTCACTCACTCTGTGTGGGCCTTAAGCACGATCTGGTGCTTCAGTAGCTGCCCTTCGCACAGCTGCAGGTGGAAGATGAACCCCGAGATACCCTGCAGCTTCTGGCTCAGGTCCTTCACTTTCAGCTCCCCGATCTTGGCATGCACAAACACTACAAACTTCCACGTGCTGCAACGGGGGAGACAGGGGTTCTAACATGCAGCCAATGCAGCCAACATACCATACGCTCACATATATTAAAGTCTTTAACATATTAAAGAGCACCGTTTACATATGAAGCATACTTATTTTGGGACTCACTCTTTCCTCCGTGACAGTAGAAGGATGTCATTGAACAAGTGCAGGTAGACTGGTCGAGTGGGCAGCTTCAACTTTGACCCAGAAATACTCATAGTTTGTGTGTCCACTTCCATCAGTTCGCCGTGTTTCACCAGCCAGCGAGACTGGGAGATCAGTGGAAAAATCTAAAACACAGGAAATATTATTTTGTAAATTAAAAACAGTACAATTTTCAATGGCAACAAAAGGTGAATTATTTGACATTAGAATAATATTAGAATAACATTAGAACTTGTATACATTTTCTATAATGCACTATTGCTATTAAACTTGTAAATATATTGAACTTGTAAAATGACTCAAATGGCAGGGGTCTTAACCCTTATCCTGTATAGGTTTAGTAATGGTGGTATTTATACTCACACATTTGGAGGAGATGGCTATGCCAATATTAAGGTTAGTTAAGAAAGTCATTTTAAAAAACTAAATATTTTTGAGAGCTGAATGCAATTTTTGACAATTCAAACATCAGTCATCTTTAACAAGGAAATGACAAGGAATTATCAGTGAAGTGGCTCCACTTCTGCAGAAACAAGTGATTCTAGGCAAAAGGGGTTTCTAGGACTAGGGTTGGAGACCAGTGGTTAACCTGACATTTATGACCATGAAAAATGTCTGTCGGGTGAAATGCCATACAGACAGACAGATGCCTCTGTCTACCTTTCCCTCAAAGTGAATTTTCTTATTGAGGTGAATGAGTTCCTCTGTCCTCTTCATTGACTGAACACTGGAGTTGCATTCCTTTATGAGCTGTGGTAACGCAGGAGAACACAAGATTTACTGATGCACCAAACCTCCACGATATCTTCCATTTCCAAAAAATCTTTTCTGCCAGTAGCTGTTTGCATTGTTTAATACAAAATTAAATATTTCAAAGACTTCATGAAATGGCTTTGTTGTCTTTACACCATGGGGGTCAGATTAAGGCCAATAATGTACCTTTTTCAGCTCATTAAAAGCCTTGGTGGCTGTGTCCTCATCTCGAGAGCCTGGGGTCGTACTCTTTAAAATGTTCTGAAAGTCAACCATTACAGAATTAGAGCATGGCCTATCACCATCTCATTGTGTTACATTTCTCTGTCCATCTGAGTCACTCAGAAACATGTGCTGCCTACTGATGTCCTACTTATTACAGGGCTATAATGCTGCAGGTAGAACACTTCCATACCTCATTTGGTCTGGATACTCAAAGCACAATCATTGGAGCCCAGAGTGAACAGAAGCGCCGATTATATGATTATATGGCGCTTACTAAGCTAAGACTGTACCTCCACCAACATCTTGAGACGAGTGATCCTCTGGAAGGGAAGGATGATGAAGGAACTGAGTGGAAGGCGCTGACATATTGGGTCTTCCTCCAGCCGAGCCAGAATGCTACGGAACCGGGGGCTCTCCTGCCTGAGGGAGAGTGAAAAAAGGCAGGTGTAACAGACGTAGGTGTTAATCACTGGTGTTAATAAGGTTCCTTTGACATATTTTTTAAGTATACAAATAAAGATTTTTTAAATATCAGCCTTTATATTATATTATTAACATCAGAAAATTCTGTCATTCCTACAGTGCTTCTCTATGGTAATTTATTATGTTAATATTGTACGCTAGGCAATTATATAATTACCAATCATAATTAGTCTCAAAGACAAAAATGGTTGAAATTCTAAATAAGAGAGCTGAGAAAGCATCGGATGATAGAAAGAAAGAATTTAGTTTGCAAAGTAAGTATTTTTTATTGCCCTATGGTAACCAGCTACTGCACTGCAATAATGTAAGGTTTAGCGTTCATAAAAAATGTATATTGGCCATAGCAAATTATTTCCATGTGTTAGCTTAGGTAAAGCTACAAAAGGAATGTTTCTCACAGTAGGCGCTGGTAAGTCTGTTCCTGGTAAGCTTGGTTGGTGACGTAGGGCAGGTAGACTTTGCGAAGAGCAGGACAGTGTGCCAGGACAATGTCACATACATCAAAGCGCAGAATATCTTCTTCTAAACGATGCTCCAGGTCCTGCAGGAATCTGAACAGAGGCAGAGAGAGGGAAAAGCACCATACACAAACCTTTACTATAGAGGCTTTTAATGTGCGTCATCAAGCCCTTGACTAGTTTCGGATGGCCACGTCTGTCAATTTCTGTCAATACCAGTTAACGCAACCACTTTCTCCCTCACATTTTCATCCGTGCATACCTCTCACTGACATCTTTAACATCGGGCAGCTTTGAGAAGAGCCACTGTCTTTCTTGGGCCCCTAGGCACTCTCCCAGCTCGGGGGACAGCATGAAGTGGTCCACTGCAATGGTCAGGCTGCGTATATAGGAGGCCTCTGATGTCACCAGCTCAAACTTAGCCTGATGGCAGGGGATAAACACAAACAAACAATGTCAGAAGACAGAAAAGCACACACAGCAATGTGCCAAATATCCAAAGCCTAATTTTCACAATCCTCAACTCCCACAACTAATATGCCAACACCTCCCATCGCCTCCTCCCCCTCCTTCCCACTTCGTCTCGTCTCTTCCTCTCCTCAATTCACCTCCTGCAGTTTCCGCTCCTCGTTGCTGAAGGTGTCCAGCATGCCGCTGGTCCGAACGTCAGGGATGTCCTGCCACAAGGAGAAGGCGGAGCCACGTGAAGAGCAGAAGGAGCTGGTCGGAGAAAGACTGCCAGGCCGCAGGGCTTCCCCAGTCTCTTCTCCACCTAGAGTTTCTTCTTCTGTGCCTGGCTCCGCCCCCTGCTGCCTTTTGATTTCTCTGTCGATGGCAACGTCACTGTACTCTTGGTACAGAATGGCTGACGGAAAGAGGGAAGGTTGGAGGGAGATGTCAGAATTGCTCTAAGGGTGGTGCAGTATCGATACACTATAAGATAAGACAGAGCGATCAAAAGGTATCGCATGAATTGTACTTGTTCAATTACTTTTTAAATGTAATTCATATAAACGTGTTTTGACAAACCAGTTTGTTTTTCATTTAAATGAAACCCAGTTGCAATTTAATGTAATAAGAGAGAGGGACAGAAACAGAATGAATAGAGCTTGTTTAAGAGAGTGGCGATTCTCACAGCTGGGGAGATACCGGGACAGGCGTTTGGCTGAGTTGAGACTCGGAGGGGTGCACACATCCTCCTCTATCGGTTCATTCCTCACGCTGAGGAAAAACAGAGTTTTTGTAAGTGGCTGATACAGTAACCGGCACCTATAATAACTGCCTTCATTTAAAGACCTTCATTTCACCTTAGCCTGGAGCCCCTTCGCTGCAATGGAATGTTGCAGTCAGCAGAGGGCAGCGGAGGACAGGATCCAACAGGGCTGTGGGGGCTGCTGTCACTAGACCCCGCTGAGCTGCGACGCCTGAAGCTGGATTTGTCTAGCACAGACAGTGCATAATCAAAGGGCAGACAGCAAGTGAGACAGAGGAGAAGGTCACAGTCCTGACTAAGGAAATAATCTGGTACCAGTAAATAGGTCTGCTGTTCAATATTCTCTGTAAAAAGAATAATTTTCTCCTCAAACTCCTCCAACGAAGTTCTGGGGCAAACAGTTATTGACAGCTGACAAGAACTTGAAAAATGAGTAAAGTAGATTGGGAGACTCACTGTCAGGGCTAAGACTACGAATGGCTGGGCGGTCTCGGGAGGCCACTCGGGCGGACAGGGACTTGCCCAGCTTCAGGGTGAAGGAGCTCTTCCTCTGAGTGAGCTGCAGCCTGGAGATGAGCTCAGAGGCAGAGAAGCGCCGGCGCTCCTGATCAACAGGCCGGGAAGCTGAAGGGGCTCCATTGGGAGTGGGGCTCTCCAAAACAACACCACCGCACAAGACCTCTCGTTGTGTCTGCCCATTGGTCTCCAAGGTTGGCCCTGGCAGTGAGTTTGGGATGAGAGGGGTGAAGGACTGGGGGTCTCTATCTCTCTCCTCTAGAGGGGTTGGGGAGGTGGACATGGACAATTCCGGTAAGGCCACCCTAAGTTCCTCCTCCAGGAAAGGTTCGAAGGGTCCTGGGAATAAGTATTCACATTCCCGACTAGGCCTTCCAAGAGAGTTTTCACACGGACTCTCGGAGGAGTACACCCTCATCTTACGCCCTACAAAACAACAGAAATATACACATATATTTAGGATAGATTTTCTGATGGGCCACTTGAAAGCTGTATCGGCAAGTGTCAATACAACCTTTAAACAAGTTTTACTTATCATACTTATTAACCACATAAATAGTACAAGAGTAGATACATATGCTTCATAATGATTAAAAAAAGGAAAGGCTAAAGAGTTGGTTTGGGAGAAGCACAAAGATGCCGTTTAGCCAGCAGAATACTCACGGATCGACTTCTCCTTGAGGGCCCCCTGTGACGCACGTCTCTGAAGGCGACACGTGTCTGGGCTCTGAGCCCTAAAACCCAGGGAGGAAGTAGGGCAAGTAGTGGGAGACTCTGGGGAGTGGAGGGAGTCCCAGTCACTAGGAAGCGAGGTCAGGGGGTTGGAGAGCGGGAGGGAGACTGGTGGCGTGGGGCGGTGAGAGGCTGTGGGGGTGCACTTGGGTATCTCTGTGCTTTGAGAATCTGTCCTGCTGCGCTCCTGGCTCCCTGACCCCTTAGTGCCCCCAAATTCCAGGTCTGCATCTGGGGTCACATCGGAGATGCTGCTGACCTCTGAACTGGGGAACCAGCTCCCTGTCCAGCTAAGGGGCTGGGGCGAAGGTGGTAGATGTCCTCTCTCAGAGGGAGAGGAACCCAAGGCACTAGGGTCGGTCTGCTGCAGTTCAATGAAGGTCAGCGTCTCCTGCTGATACACAGCGATGGGGTGGTGGTTGTGTCGGTCATGGTGCCGTCCTAAAAATGGCCTGTCTTTCCGGGCCTCGCTCAAAGCCTGGGACTCAGGTGATCCCGGGATCCACATGTTGAGGCTCTCACCTTGGCAGGGGTAAGTGTGGAGATGAGGCTGGAAGTCAGGGAGAGAGGATAATCCATATCCCGGGAGCATGGCGGGAGAAACACGTAGGTGCTTAAGGAGAGTAAAAAAGAATGGAATTAGTGAAAACGTTCACATCAACTCAAACTAAGCTAACCAAATTTCCATATAGCCTAGGTATAAAAGCAGCACATTTTGATGCAGCTGGTTTTTCAGCCATATAGGCAAAAAGTTTAATTAATGAAAACTATTTTTTAATTTAACTTTTACTGGCATATAGTAACAATACAACATAATACAGAATAATACATTTTAAAAAACAAAGAAGCTTCTAATGTAATCTAATGTAACATAACATGTAAAAACATGATAAACGCCAGCGGGGCACAATGTTGTATTAGGCACAACACTCCCTTAAGCGTAGTATCTCTCACCAGCAGAAGGAAAGGTAAAGGCCAGCACAGTTTGAATCTGAGCTAGGACAGGTGGACTGCCCCTCCACCCCTACTTGCAGTCTGGGCCTCCCTAGTGCCAAGCAGCCATGTCTCCCTGCCCTGATTACAGAGTGTGGCTCGCAGACCTCTCAGCTCCTATACTTATCTCCCCCTTCATCTACAGATGACACCTCATGCCTGGCTCAGGACCGTGGGACTACAGTAGGCAGCAGAACAGGAAACGGAAACAGAGCGTCCACTGTCTGACATCCCAGGATCAAACGCCTGCCCAGCTCACTGCTACTGTCTGACATCCCAGGATCAAACGCCTGCCCAGCTCACTGCTACTGTCTGACATCCCAGGATCAAACGCCTGCCC
>JAOVYW010004217.1:0-13313 GCA_025775045.1 Hiodon tergisus | reverse complement strand
GTTCCACTTAACCTTTCCAATGCAGAGCAGAGATCTGTATTTACTGTGTCCCATGCAGTTTTCTCACAAGCTCTTGGTCATTTAACTCCAGGCTTGTGCCTTGAAGTTCTTTTCTTTCTTATGCTGGTTTTTCTGACCGGATTCACAAGGATCATTAGGTTCATCACTAACTGTGTCCATGCAAGTCCTCCTCACGTCTATGACAGGGGTGCTGATATCCTGCGAACTGTGGTTTGCTTCCTGTCACTGGATTTAATTCGACTGACTTGACTGACTTCGTAAGAAGTACTGATCAATGCAAGGCCCTTGTCCCTTCTCCCTCAAGCATTTCATTCTCCCTTGGTGAATCTTCAGACCTCTGACCGTTGTCGCCTTGCTCCAGCCGCAGACACAAACCTGGAGTTCCATGTCTTTGCTAACTGCAGATCTTGAACTAGTCTTTTGTGAAGTACTCTTCATACTCATATCCGTTTCCGTTCGAATTCGATGTCCAACGTTGAGTCATCTTCCGCCCCCGCTCTCGCAGACTCTAGGGGTATTTTTCTCTTTAATTTCTTAGAAGCCTTGGGCAGGTGTCTCCAACATCCTGTAAACACAGAGCTGGATACTGCCGACAAGGGTAGCTAACCCTTGCCAGCCCCAATGGGGTCTTTCCCTTGTTGCCAGCTGCACTATTCACAGCAGTCACTGGATGTATCCAGATCTTCATGATTTCCATTACACGAGAGTAGATGTTAAAACGTCATGCTGATTTGAACTCGGCTCTCGGCTCTCGCCGTATTTATCTTATTAATAGAAAAAGAATATTTATCTATTAATTAGATAAATACAGTCTGATTCAAAAACGCATCTGAACTAGGAACAAACTGCTATACCAAGGGGAATTCACAAAGCAGTATTATTACTGTGTGAATGATAATATATATTGTTTACTAAATGCAAATATGGAAGATCAAACATGCTACATCATCCTCAAATATTATAATAACACTACTTACAATCAAATTATTGAGATTAACCACATAAATATATGTTATTTAGTATTGGAATTATGATATTTCAAATTTAAAATGCCACAAAAAAAAGAATTTCCAAACTTACAAGAATGTGTATTTTATCATTTACATTTTAAAGCAAGTTGTTTAGATTGTCAACTTGTCTTCTGAAACATTATACCTTCAGGTATGAAAGCAGTTGCCAGACAAGAGAGCCCTCCGATGATGTTGGCAAGGACAAATGGGATCTTTCGGCCAACTCTGTCTACGGTGAGGTAGAAGAGAAGGGCAGAGGGCAGCTCCACCACCCCTGAGATAAAGAACTCTAGGTACAGGTTCCCCTGGACAATCCCAAGACGCATTATCAGGCCCTGATACACTACTGAACTGGTGAACCTGGACAACAGACAACACCGAGGGAAAAAAGGAAAATTTCACTGAGGGCGAGTTCAGATTAAACATCTGATACATTTGAACCTGTTCCAAAGTCTTGTGTGGCTACATGGGATGCTTGGGCCTGTCTATTGAAGCCTGCAAGTCCGTCAAATTGTTAAACCAGTCACTATTAAGTTACTAATTACCTAGTACGTAGAAGGAGTTTGCAAATCATTTTTGTTTGTCTTAAAGTCTTAAAGACTTTAAGTCACAGCACAAACCAACTTAAAGCCACAACAAACTAAACTTAAACTCAAATGCAAACTCAAAAGTTCAGACCAAAGTAAAAGTTAGTGGAAGCTTTTGGGATATATTTATACCAACACATTTTCCCAAAACTGGAATGGGGGGTCATCATTATTATTGTTATTATATTTTTTGCAATTTTCTTAATTCTCAAATGATAGCTCACATAGTTAGCCTGGCCACAGAATTGTATGTGCTTTAGCCCACTCAAATTCCATCCAATCGTACACCATGGATGGGACTGAATCTTTTGCAAACTATGTGCTCATACTAATTTAAATATTTTTACTGTACTTAATGGCTTTTTCTTTTTATAATTAAAACAAATAGATACTAAGAAAAAATTTAAACAAAATAAAATTTTGTTCTTATCAGAATTTATAGATGTTTTCACTACATCAGATGGGACCTGCAAAACAGGGGATAGTTTAATGTCATAGTTTACTTGGATGGGTAGAAATAAAACCCAACCTACACTGGGGCCCTCAGTGACGTATCAAATAAGCTAGCTGCATGTAACACCTACCTAAGTTCCACAATATTGTTTTTACTCTGTATTCTGTCAAAGTTGCTAATATTTATCCGTTTGTTATGTTTAAATTTGTTATCTTTTTCATAGAATTTCATATAATTAATTTGGTTCGTCAGATTGGCCTATTCATTTCAAATGCTGTAAATACAAAGTTGTCGTGATTATCAAAAAGTAAAAATATTTAGTTCTGGGAGATATAAGACGAGAAAAAAGTAATCAAAACAACATAAAATCTTATTAAATACAATAAAAGCTATATTTATGATATATTGACCCATCAAAGTGGAAAAGTGGAAAAAAACAGAAACAGATTAGCTCATCAGTACAAGCTACTAACTTGTGAACACACAATACTGAGTGGCAAGTTACGACGTATTGATCTCGTATTAACGAATTACGGTATAGATTATTACTTCCTATTACCGAGATAATCTTCCCAAAAAAATGTTTATGCTTCAGGGCTTCCGTACCAACCACTGCCTCAATGGTGTGTTTTTAGCTTCAATCTCTCCCTCGATGTAACTAAAATTTTAAAGGCAACAAAGATATTTGAACACCTTTCTTGAATATTCATAACATGCGCATTGGATGGGAGACTCTTTGACGCGGTTCAGGGTCAAAGAGCTGCTGGGACATACAGCAAACATTTCAGGGGGCACAAATTAAGCACTGTGTAGGCATTATGTGTTTTCAGTAGTTACCTTTAATGCACATTCTCACCCGCTCCCAATGACTTGAAGAAATAACTATTTACTTTCTTGTATACAAATAAATTATAACAAGGCTCTTACCAGGCATACATTAAGATCAGCGTAATCTTCCTCATCTGAGGCGTTTTGAAGAAATCCAAGGCAGATGGATTGTTTGACAAACTATCTCCAGGGTCGGGCTCCAAAAGCTCCATCTGAAGTGTTGAATAATGAACATGTATTGCACAATAAAACAAATTTTAATTGAATTGAACACCAACCTCAATGTAGTCCTGAGGGACTGTTCTGCCGTTCTGTTTGGCCATTTGTCCCACTATCACCATGGCCTCCTTTGTCTTTTTCATAGACAGCAGCCAACGTGGAGACTCTGGAATGAACCTTCAAAAAACAATGTTTGAAGTTATGGTTAATGATTTCTTTCTTTTTCATGATGCAGTGGTGACCCCATATCACAGTTGTGGATAAAATTAATCTTCCCATTCATTTAAAAACACCAAAATGAAACTGTCTTCCATTTTGTTCAATTTATCATGTCTGAAATCTGCTGTAATACAATGTAAAAGTGTGAGGTCTTTCTTGAAATAAAAACTCAGTGCTGTCAACATATTTCAAACCACGGTTACCAATGAACAGGTTGCAGCTCATGATTTTGTAGAGGAAGTCTTTAGAAAGTCCTTGCTAAAAAAAAAATACCCTGAAAAAATGTAAGGCTCCTAACTTGAAAACAGATATTGCCGTGTAGTAATAAATCAGAATAAGCACACCCACCAATAGTATGCCAGCAGTAGGAAGCACGGAATTGTGATGGTGAACTGGAGCATCTTCCACGACGGAATTAGATAAGCGATCCCAGGGAGAATGATGACACCCATAGTGAAAAATATCTGAGCCAAAATTCCCATCAGTCGTCTGTAATCCGAGCTAACAATCTCAGCCACTGTTAAAAGGAGGGAAGAAACAGAGCTAGTGTATGCTGTCTGACCTGTCCGAACCAATCAAAATGCTGAATCTGAGTTAATCTCAAAACTTGCATTCCTGACTCTGGGTCTGTCCTGTAAGCAGACTATAGGAAACAATCTGATGTGAAAACTGAACACATTTGGCTTGTTTTTTTCCTTACCCAGAACATAAGCTGACATCCATGCTCCTTTAGCAAATATCCCCTGGATGACACGAATCCCCAGAAGGACTATATAATTGGGGGTAAATATCAATCCCATGCCAGAGACACCACATCCAAAAATTGAAATAAGGAAGCAGACTTTGCGACCATATCTATACAGAAAAGGAATCAAATAAGAAAGAATTTAATAAATGCTTACTTTGCTCAATAACAGTGTCGGTATGAAATAAATAAGAATATTACATTGGCTTTCAGTGTAAAATAGTAATAAATTGTTTGTTATTTACATATTTTTGCAAATTATTACTAATAACTAAATTCTGAGATTATTAAGCAAATTTAGTGTTTTAGAGATAAAAAGGTTCTGTACTTTTTTCTGCTCTACACGCGTCCTGAGTAAATAAGTGTGACCACCATGTGTACTTTGCCCAGTTTTGCAGATCTTTGGTCAGAATGCGTGTAAATGAGTAGTGAAGAAGCCCAGGATAGCCAGATGGGTGTAGATTTCACTGAGTACTTACCCCTTCAAGATACAATTTTGCAGGTTTTTCATTTAATCAGTGCAAGTTCATTCAACAGTCCATTCCTTTAATGGACGATCACAAAATTGAAGAAGGCTGACAATACCTGTCTGCTCCATATCCTATCACCACAGCTCCCAGGAGAAAACCAACATTAAGGAATGCTTGGTTCAAGTCTGCCTTCCATGCGTCCTCACACAGCAACTGGAACTGCAGAAGATATTATACCTTTACATTTTGCTCTAAAGATGAACAAACTCGAAAATACATCCAGGAAACAAATTCAATGTTTGCATACAAGATACTTAATAGTGCCTGCCACTGATTCACCCGGATACTATAACACCCCATTCATCTTGAGGATCTCGTAGATGCCCCTGTTGGTTAGCAGTAAGGATTTAAGTCTTTTTAGCATTTTAAACCGTCCTCTGATCTGAACTGACAAGACAAGTTTCGAGAGTATTTATTTTTTTCTTATCAATCCCCAAAGCCATATCCGGCCATTTTGTTTGCTATTGCGATGACCTTGTCTTATGCCTGAACCATGCTCATGCTTATGTCTTGCTTTTGACCAAGATCTGGAGACTGAATTGACCAGTTGGCCAGAGAACATTTATTTTGTATTCAATTAACCATTTCTTTGTAGATTTTGATGAATATCCGTACTCATGATCATGCTTGCAACTAATGACTTCCTTCTGTCTGCTGCCAGTGTATATTCCCCAGCAAAAAAGGGAACACATCATATATATTTTATCTTACCGTACTACGTTAGTGTACTATTGGACTCAAATTGAATATCTCTTTCAGAATAATTTCCATTTTCTTTCTTCATTACTTTTCCTCTGCCTACTCCATGCTGCTAAATCTCTATGGACTCGAAATGCGACGTGCTTCAATGACGTTACAATTAAATGCATACTTCTAACCAAAAAATGTTAAGTATATTCTGTATATACCAAAAATACTGTATACTGTAAATATCATCCAATCAATTCTGAGTATTAAGGATAAAGAAAGGCAACTGCTTATTAGCAGTGTCATGCATTTTTATTTTTTTTGCATTCCAGAAGATCCTGTTCCAAATATAAAGCAATGCTAAGGGATAGTGTATGATCTGAAACGGTGAGCTTGAATTATATATGTTTTACATGACCCTAGTTTAAACCTAACTTACAGCATCCTATTACTAGAATAGGTTTAGTATATAAGAACTTAAAAATTATGAAAATGTAATAAATAGATTGGTTAAATTTATTTACAGAAAATACTCTTGAAACAAAACAATTTTAGTTCAATCCACCAAAATAGCTAAATAATTTCTTGTGGTGCGCTTCCTGTGGTGCCAATTAAGACATATGTACATCAGTGCAAAAACTACCTTAAGCCTATATGCCTAACAATTTACTGTAGAAAACATTGACCATAAAGCCTAAGAGTGTACATCTGGTGTGTTTTGGGGGATATAGAATATCACTAACAAAATATTAATAATAATAATTATGATCATTATTGCTGTTATTCATTTTCAGGTTAAATGTTGTTCCAAGAAGGTAAACTTTCACCATTTGCAACTTGCAGGTTGAACATTCTCTTTGAAACCACATTTCTATATTTCCGTTTACAATTTGAGTAGCTAATTTGAGGACTGCTAAAAGTTTTTTTAAACCAACCAGGGGACTTCCATGCAAGTTAATGCCACCAGAGCTCTGTTCCTACCTCAGTGGTAAAACTGGAGTGTGACTGGCCGAACACCCAGCCGCTGTCACAGGAAGCAAGCCGCGTGTAGTTGAAGGAGGGCAGCCATTCCCTGGGACTGCTGCAGTTGACTTCAGTGCTGTTCCAATCCACGTCAAACCTCTCACAGCGGCTAAAGGTGCCCTGTCTCGACTGGGGGACAGAGATGTCCCTCAGCTCCTCCTCCGACCAGCCACACTTCTCTTGGACACGCACTGTGCCAGGGCTCCGGCACCAGTGATCTGGGGTGTTCCCTAAAAACACAACGCCAACAAAAATAAAAGCAAACAGTATCCCTGGGATACATCCCAGAAAACAGACTCTCTTCTGATAGGGTCCGAACTCTCCTATCCCAACTAACAATTCATCAAAGGATGGCATTGTCTCTGTTAATAATTCTTCGTAACAATTGTGAAGACAAACAGCTTTAAAAGCTGCAAGTCAGAGTGTGTGCACACACAGAGAGACATGCAGAAGAAAGCAATCGCGCACAGACATTCACATTCACAGGGAAAGACCTTTGCTCAAGTAAAAAAAAAAGGGGAAAAAAACAGAGGCATGAGTTGCATCAGACTGGTACAAAGTTCCCAACCCACTTTATGTACACAGGCTCAACGCATAATAGTGTGTGCACGAGTATTCAATACTAGTTATCATGAAGCTTAAGTAAACGGGACTGTTAAATACTAACCGTGTTCTTGATTTAGACTTCAAGAATTCAGAAAATGTGCCCTGGAAAACTGAAGGTATTTCTATTTGACGTTTTGGACTAAATACAACTATTGCAAACATAATAAAATATTACATTTAAGATTTTTAGACAGTTGATGGAGACCAAATGTTCTATAGTTTTAATGCTATTTAATGGAATAAATGTACCAACTGCTGTCGTCTTTACACTTGCTTCACAAATAGCCAAATTGCTGTTTTAATTAATTTTATTCAAGTTTATTTAAGTTTGTTTACACAATTAAAACATAAAATTAAAATTAGGGGAAGCGTAACATGCAAACGTCAGTCACAAATCAAACTTAAGCACTGAGTAAAATATGTTTTATCAGTATGTTTATGAGTAAAATAAATAATATTTAAAAAATAAAGAAAACACTATTAAATTGTTTTATTAAATGTGATTAGTGGGAATCTAGCAAGCTAAATATCTTTCCTCAGTCAGACATATTGCTACTATATTATCCCTAGAGGCCTGTTATGTAACATTTAATGTTCCCTGTTTTCTTTGCTTTTTTAAATGCTTCAAAATGGGAATATTAATGGTTACTATTCTGTAAAAAACGTGGAGAGAAAATAACCACTGTTCTGAGAGTCAGCAGATGTTGGAATCTAATAAGAAGCCTTGAGCACCAAGGGACTTTTCCCAAGAAAGACCTGTATTGATTAAAGAGCACATCTTTTTTCTGCTCCTCTGGGAATCTTAAAGACCACATGGGCTAAGTAAAGAGAGGGTCCACTTCATCAAATTAAAGTGGAGTAGCCAAACATCGCTGAAATGCAAATGCTGCCTTCAAACAGAGGAACACAGTATTCTAACAAGGACTACAGACAGTTCCTTTTAGAATACCCTTTTACCATTTCTCAGGGCACAAAAACCCAATTAAAGCCCTGATTTCATGTTTTGTTCAGCCAAAGGTATAAAAGCTACTTGGCCAATTAGATATGAGAAACTGTAAACTGTTGAACTGCTTATTGCCTCCATGGTTTCCTCCACAGAACCGTATCCCCTCGGTTGAACACAGCTGGAGTTTTACTTCGCCTTGTTTAGGGAGACAGGTTGAGTCCATCTCTTTGCTTCAGCAGACATGAATTGTGTGTTGATCCTGGTGCATAGATAGCAGCTTCCATTAATGGAAAGTTAACAGTTAATATAATACCTGCTTTTTTGAAGCAAGCGCCAGCTCTCAATGCCTGTTGCCATTTTTTTGGACTCAGAACCTGAGCTCCCTCTATGTAAATCTATTTGTGCATTTCATGTCAGTCTGAAGAGTAAATATTTACATAAAGGCATACTCCCCTGAAACTTTCCCTTTACATTGGCCCTCTGTGGGTTTTATTTTTATTAATGTTGTCAACTTGTTTGAATAAATGTTTAACTAACTGACTTATCCCATTCTCCATATGTATCAATATATTCCACTCTTACCGGGCTTTTTTCTGTGCACAAGATGATGGTTTCAAGACAGCAACTAGCAATGTTGCATTGTTTACTAACACAAGCTCAGTATGTCTGAAGATAGAGCCATGCATATTAACACCATACATTGTGAGTGTATCTGAAAATCCTGGTCTCGGATATGGGTATGCAGAGTTATGACTTTCTGTCGCTGTTGCACACAAATGTTTTTTTGTTTATTTTATCACAAAATATAGGAGGAACAGAGGAAGCCAGAAATCACAGGAACGTAGGGCGGCTGGACAACCACGCCCTGATCAGTACCTTGGACAGCATCGCAAGGAAGTACATGCAGCAGCTGGGCATGATTTGGGAGGAGTTTAATTGAAAATTATGCACTGTAAATACAACTGAAGCTAAAATGGTAGTGGGGATTCCTGCTGCTTGCTTAAGCAATACTTTTTTTATGCCACTAGATGAAGCAGCTAGTTGACTGAAATGAAAACAAATTCTAAGAGTAGTCCGTTTTGACAATTCTTAATTGCACAATTTGTCCTAAATACAATCTGGAGATGTCTCAAGTACCACCAGTGGTAAGCATATACCAAAGTTTGGGAACCCTTGCTACAGAAACCTAGTGAATGCACTGGATGTTAACAGAAGCCCTATATCACCGACTAGAATTAGTGTATTTCGCTTGCTAGCGAAGACTGTAAATAGGAACATAGTAACAGTAAATATATGCCCCCATAGGTACAGTATGTCCTCCACTTCAGCCCAAACACATGTGCAGGGAATTGTGGATTTTCCTGTTATTGTAGGGAATTGAAACATGCTCGCCTCCAAGGAGCGTGGTGCCCGTCCTGTGGACTGTTCGGGCATGAGAGGGAAACCTGCCCCAAAGTGGCTTTCACGCAACAGAGGGCGGCAGAGCGGTGGGTGGCCGAATCCCTGTGGCTGGCCCCAGCAAGTGGGCAGGTAGCTGTGTTCCCCTCTTGTTCCTCTGTGTTCCTCTGCTGGTCCGGGCAGTGGAGCCGGAAAGGTGAGCGAGGGACAGGCAGAAGGGGAGCCGCCACACCTGCCCTTGCCAGAGGGGGCACTGCCACACCTTCCCTTACCAGAGTAAGTGCCGCTGGACCTGCCTCCCTCCTGCTGAGGCATCGCTGTCGCTGGCTCTCTCCTGGTTTGAGGGTGAGGCGTTGTTCCTGCAACCTCCCCTTTGACTTGGGGTCGTGCAGGAACTGCCAGAAGTGTTATTCTTCCAGGTGATAGGTGAAGCACTCACCTCCCACTTGATAGCCAAGGAGTCTTTCTGCACTGTGGCATACCGTTGTCCACGGGGAAGGAGCTTGGATCTCAAGTAGAAGATGTGCTTTGCCTAATCTTCCTGGGAGCGCCCCTAGATCAGTGCTGGAGGTATCTGTCAGCAGGATGCATAACCAGCTGTATAGAGCTTTCTGCCCTGCAGAAGGTCGGCTTTGAAGGTCTGTAAGTGGTTTCTGTCTCCTGGGTCCAGACAAATCGCTCCAGATAGTGCTTCTTCATGAAGGGCCATAAATGAAAATCCAAGCCAGAGAAATGCGAGTCTTTGTCCTGGGTTGGGGCCAGTCTCTGATGGCGGATACCTTAGCCAATGTGATAGCTGATAATGATAGTTCCCCATTAGTTATGTCCATTATTGGCATGACGCAGGGGCTCAAACTGTTTCCCCATCTGCCCTATGGCCCTCTGTCCCCCTCACACTGCCCTGTTTGGCCCCCTGTCCCCCTCTCATTCTCTCCAGAAGTTGTAGCTGTTCAAACCGAGCAGGCTTCATTGAAACCTTCATTAAAATAATTTTACCAAATATCATGAAATGCCCTATACCAGAAGGGCAGACAACTAGAAAGGTACAGCTAGATCAAACTAGCTAATTTCATGAAACACCTATGCAGTTAACCAGGTTCAGGGTTTTTTTATTTTTCTATGAGCGTTAATACCCGATAATCACAATGATTGGAGACAAAATTTACATCAAATATTGATGACAGTTATGACAACCAGCTCTTTCAGAGCTGTTGATTAAAACACACCCCCTTTCGGCCCATTCCACCAATCAAATTCTCATTCATGATACATAATGGGGGTGAAATACCTCATCCAAGTTAATTCCCAAACTGAATACCATCACTTCATACTGTACCTTAGGTATCCAAAAGCACTTCCTTCAGGTTCTTTATACAGTAATTATCCGGCAAACACAGGAATAAAATAATTACCATGGTCATCAATACTAATGCATTAGGGGTTTAGGGGAACCACAACATAAGTTTACACATCAGTGCATAAATAGCTGCTCGTTCCTTCAATATACATGAATAGACTCACATAAGGCAATTCATTTCCAAATGACTGCATTATATCATAAATAATATATAGTTTGTACATATCCAGTGATTCTACATTATGGTCACCTCATTTATTGCCTCTGGCCCTTATTGAGCCCTAATTGTCACACTCTACACAAAGACTCTAAGACTACTGGGTGTGAGTGTGTGTGCGTGTGCACTTGCATGTGCGTGTGCGCGTGCGCGTGCGTGTGCGTGAATCTTTGAGACAATGAAAAATGATTAACAGGCCTTTTTTAAACGATGGTAACACCTTTGGGTTTTATTTCCAGAAGAGAGCAGACAAGGAGAAGTAAATAAAAAATACGTATACAAAGGGTTACTGCAAGTCAAAGTTAAAAAAAAAAAAAAACTTATTAGCTTTAAAGCTGTTTTTCCATGTGTCGCTGTAACAAGAGTCAAAGATTTGTAACCAGCAAAAGCACTCTTCTACCATACATTACATCAGTGCATCTTTTTGTAATCCCTGTCTTAAAAGTAGCCGTACACTTAATGTACTTAATGTCGCCTTCCTTCTCTCATCATTTGTTTGTGTGTCTCTGTAGGGACAGCTTCGCTGTTGGCTGGCGGTACGGAGTCTGGCTGGTCCAAACTGACGTTTCAGATTGCTGGGGGGGGGCCTTCATATGCGTCAGCTATACTTCACCAGGTTGAGGTGTCTCTGCTTCTTTGGTGGGCTCCTCTGGGAGGTGTGGGACCTCCAGCGAGGTGGCTATTTCCTGCAACACGGCTTCCTCGGCCTTCAAACTGGCCAGCTGTTTCATTCGCGCTGTCGCACCGGTGACCACCAAGGATGCCTGAGGTGGGGTGTTTGCAGGAGGCGTTACCTCCCCGTTCGCCGTGGTCACCTCCTCCTTCGCATCCACAGTCACCTTCTCATCAGGATTTTGGATCTTCTGGTACAAATCCTTCCTTTCCTCCTGCAGTGCCCGGCACAGCTTCTCCAGCTTTTGTGTCTTTTGGATGAAGAGCTCAATCTCCTTTTCTTTTAGGATTTTCTGGAGGAGCAGAAGAAGAGCATTCAGATGCAGATACAGCAGATGTTGTCGGATCTCCTAAAGTGTTTGGGTTCTGTCTTCTTTGCCATACAGAGGTTATCAATATTCTTAATTTTCTCTGTTGTACCAATAGTGGTCATTAAAACTGCACTCATGAAGGTTATGGGTTTGAAAGGGAAAGGGAAAAGGAAAAGCATTCTAATTTAAATAGATAAAGCATTTTACCTCTTCAGCCATTTCCACAAGAGTCTTGTTACAGCCCTCAAAGCGCGTCCTCCAGGCATTTGCTTCTTTGTCTAACTTCTTCATCTTTTTCGACATCTATAAAACAGAACACTACCTTTTTTAGTGCCTTGTGCAAACAATGTGGAAACACTGATAGTTATTTGCCAGAGTGGTTAAGTTGTCAGACTTAAGCTAAAAGGTTTCTGGTTTACATCCCAGCTCAGCTGTTATAAGGTACTCATATAGTAATATATCTGTTCATAAATTTATAAAATCTAGTTGTTCACAACAGCAGCCTCTAGGCATGTAAACAATAACAATGAAACATCATTGGCCAGATGAACAAAAGCACAGGATAAATCCAACCTTTTCGATGTCTTGTTTGAAACTGGCATACACGTTGCTGCTCTTGGACACTGTTCCCTGGAATTCGTCAAACTTCTCAGAGTACAGAGACAGCTGGAGAGAGATGGAGGGACAAATCATCTCGGAGCAGGGTTCATCTTCATTTCACTACATGTAATATGTCTCAGGTTATTTCACTGACTTCTGACTCACCACTTTGTTTATGACTAAACCAAACATGTCCATTTTTGGCGCTTGTGAAAGCTCACGTTCACGTGCATTTGAATTGAAACATACATTTGTAGAAATTAGTTTGTGGTGCCGTTGAAGGGGATATAGTCACCTGTGTCTTCATTCCACTCTCTTGCTCTTTTAGAAGTTTCACCTGCATCTTTGACTCAGCGGCCTGCTTCAGCAACTGTGGTCAGACAGGAACAGGACGAGAAGCAAATCCCAGCTTGACTCCTTTTCAAGCATTTGAGTCTTTGGGTGCATTTTATCTTTAAAAAAAAACTTTTTATAGGAATGGGTAGCATGTCCCAGCAATAGACAAATTCTATAAGCCAAAGAATGGCATTCCGCATGGAACAACACACAGTCTTACTATGTTTAATTTGGCCATTCGAACCCCCAGAAGGCCACAATAACTCAGTCTGTTATGGGTCAGGTTTTACAATAAAAATTGGAATCAGAGGGCTTCTGTAGAGAGCAGACAAGAGAAGGATATGCTCTCATTGGTGCATTAGGATTGTTTTTTGACAACCCAATCTCTTACCCATACTTAGGAATCTTCAGAAACATTTGTGAATGCTTTACCAGTGGCCCTATGCCTCAGAACGCGACCCATGTTTGCGTATTCTTTAACACGGCCCTATGCCTCAGAATGCGACCCATGTTTGCGTATTCTTTAACACGGCCCTATGCCTCAGAA
>JAOVYW010004216.1:0-13314 GCA_025775045.1 Hiodon tergisus | reverse complement strand
CATTTTGTTATGTTACAGCCTTATTCCAAAATTGATTAAATTAATTATTTTCCTCAAAATTCTACAAACAATACCCCCTAATGACAACGTGAAAGAAGTTTGTTTGAAATCTTAGAAAATTTATTAAAAATAAAAAAATAAAAAAATCTCTCTGCACAGTGGTTTTAGCCATTCTGTTCACCTCAAAACCGTTACAATCACATTCTGTGCCTCGTTTCCACATAAGTAGTTAAGAACTAAAAATAGTATTTTATTATTTTCATATGCCTGTTAAAAACATCCACTGTTTAATTAAAGTTTGAATCAGCTCAATCACAATTGGTCACAACTGACCAATCACAGTCGCCAATACTGCATGTGCTCAGTTGACCCCGCCTTAGAGATTGGTTGTTTTTTTTAAACAGTGAGAAAACATTTAAATACTATTTTTACTATTGTTTTTGATACCAATGGGAACATCCAGAAATGTTTGTCTAGTTTTACACAAAGGAAACGAATTAACGAGATGTACGCAGACCAAAGTGATGGACGTTTATCTTCTAGTGTCTCAACGATTATGTTGGGGACTGGGCCACTCTGAATCACGCGGAAAAAGGAAGGGGAAAAAAGTTGATCTCTCTGCTAGTGACTGTCAAAACTAAACAGACTCAAAGGCATGTTCACACATTATTGCACAAATTGCCTGTTAGGAATTTTCCAGAACCATTTGTACTCTTGTTCACTGGGCTCAGAAGGTGTCCCAAAGCACCCGTAAAAGACTCACACAACATTATATTGGGTCTGCCTCACTGGCTTAATTTCTCAACTTCCTCTCTGCGTCTGAGGCAAGATCTGGGTTTGACCTGTAATCAGGACTGTGGCCTGGACCAGACGCAACACCCACGGTAGGATTTCTTTGGGACAGGACTTTGCAGCATTGTTCCCTCTGCTGTTGAGGCTTGTATGGAAAACCATTAGAAAGAGAAGGAGCTGGCTGACTACTTTGGGGCCACCTCGGGAGATGTTGAATGCCAAAAGAGAACTGTCTGGCTGATGAAGAATTTTGCTTCTCAACGGGGCGATGCAGTTAAATGCCGTTTTGGAAGCCTATTGGCTGATGACTGTCATCGGACCCCAGTCATTTTAGTGTCCCTAGTGTTCCCTAGTGTTCACCCGTTTCTCTGACAGGTGCCACCAATTCTGGGGGAGGGAGTCTGTCACTTTATGTGGGGTGAAAATGCCACCAGTTGGTGGGCTGGCCCATGTACAGCCTAGCACGTAAACAGCCTTGGAACATGTAGAGACAACAAAACATGTCAGGAAACTAAATTTGCTGCAAACAACATAAGTGCCCATTTTTGCTTCAAACTTGACCTGCTTTCATACAGGGCCCAGGGAATAAGCCTTCAAATAACATTACTCGCAGCACGTTTGTGAGTAGGTGAATTTAACAAAAGTGTTTTCATAAGTGTTTTTGTGGCCATGCCAGCATGTGGGTAGTGTCACTGGTAGTTAGCCATGTGGGATTCCAGTACGTGACAGGAAAGGGTACAGATATCTTGCCTTCATTTAAATGTGGATATATAGTCAACAACACAAATAGCAGATGGAGAACATATCAGAAAGTTAGTTATGCTAAGATGGCCCTTACAATCAAAAAATATGTTGCAGTCAAACTAGTGCCAGGCCCGTTTTTCGTTTTGTGTCCTTATATTGCCTGAAGGGGAGGCTAGGGAGGGATCCGGTTTGCCTCTGTGTGTTTTGAGGTGGAGTGGCAAGCTTCTGAAATACTGCTGCTGCTCTAGCCGGGTGCTTTTTTCTCCTTTACCATTCTGTTTTCACCTCAGCGTGCCCTTGCCTTCACCTTTGCCAAGAATATCCTGGTGTTATTGTCAGATTCAACGCTAACACAGGCTATCAGTATACACATTGCAGGCCTTAATCTACATGTCCCCCCACATAAACCCACTCTCTCTCTAACAGCCAGCAGAGAATACAATTAGTTAATGATTAAAGGCTGTAGATGTGCGCTACGAAAGCCATTAATCATCTACAGGATACCCAGCAACGACCGGATGGTACTTCTGCTTTGTAGCGTATACACGCTTCATCTCTGACTCAGGATCCTATTGTGTCCTGAACATTGGAGCGCCTTGTCCCAATCCAGAGCATCAGTCTGCTGAGGAATGTGGTCCTCAGTATGACTTAATTTGTAGCTGCAGCACTCTATATCTTAAGAGCTTCCTCCCCTCCAATACTGGGCTTCTTCCCTGCCTCCTTCACAACATGTTGCCGTCTGTGTCAGAAACCGCAGTAAATTTATGAAGAAAGTATATTGTTCAATTAGTTTTCACTAAAGTACAGTTAACATCTATTTGCACCAATGTTTAATATGACAGTGAATTGACAGTGTATGTAAGCTTGTGGTTTGTTGTCAGCTGTGCCAGGTATTCAGTGAACTGGTATGAAGTTTTTGAAAGGTACAAAACTCTAAAATGAAATGTAGTGAACATGAGTTATCTTTTAACAGGTGGTTGGTATGCATTGTTTTCCTCTTTATAAACATTTTACTTAATCTAATGAATCTTTTTGTTTGTTACAGAGTAGTTGTTTATGTAAAATCAGAATCCGACTATTTAAGGCATGGCTGTTCACTCCAATTGTCAAGTGTTACCAAACTAGATGCATTAAGTTAATTTGTACCTTTGCTTAGTGTGTGTGTGTATATATATATATTAAAACACGTGTTTTGTTTACATTGTTCTGCAGGAAAACAATGTTGCTCTTTGCTAGAATTCAACATTGACATAACCATTACCCACAAACAGATGTTATTGGACTGATTCTAAGTGTCTTAGCTACAAAATGTTATTAAATTCTATTGGCTTTGAGAGCTGCGCAGCTAATCAACTGTCTGACTCCCCGGGGTTCATTTGTATTCTACCTCTCTTCAGCAGAGCCCCAGCAATGTCAAGAAATACCCCAAACCAATCATCTCTTCAAATTGAAGAATCCTGTGTCAGTGGGCGGGCCTCCTTGTCTCTGAGGTTTAGTTCTGTATATTGGACCAACCTCTGAATGCATTGTAGCTCTTCAGGGGATCAGGAGTTTAACCTTCTGTTCACATCACCGCTCTGTGGTAAACCCTAGCAGTTTTGGCCCTCTTGTAGGCAGCCGAGCTTTGCTAAGGAATAATAATAATAAAATAATAAAAATGATTGCAGCTCTCGTGTCGGTTGTCACAATGACACAGCCATCTTATTACTGTTACCATCACTAACTTATTACTAGCTTATTACTTTTACTATTATTACTTAATATTACTAGCTCAATTATTATCAAACCCACACCGCTACCTGTTTATTAACCCCTGTCATTTGAGATTAAAAAAATAAACATCCCCAAAACCTCTATGCCAAACCTTTATGCTTCTTACTTTTGAACGAAGTCAGTTTTAAATCAGTGTCTAACAGATTTTTTTTTTATCCGCAGTAATACTAAATAATTATTATGAATTTGGTGAGCAGAAGCACATAGTGGTCTGTTTTCCCCTTGTTCTTTGTTTATACCTTATACAAGTTATTGATGTTACATTATCCTTTTGTTTTAAAATGTTAGGGTTTAAAAATATATATATATTTTTTTTAGTGAGTGTAACAAATCGGGAGGAGACCAAGACGCAGACAAGTTGGAGGAAACGGGATTTATTCGGAGTCCAGGGGGACCGGCAATAGACAGTTCAGGGGCAGGCAGAGGTCGGGTAATACAGGGCTGACAACAGAAAGTACCAATTCGGCAGGTAGGTGTGAGGTCAATACAGGCAGGAGTCGGTCAGAATACCAAGGGTAAAGAATCGGCAGGCAGGTACTGGGTCAGAAAACAGGCAGAAGTCAAAAAGCGGGAGATACTTGAACACTAGGAACTAGGGAAACAAGGCGCACGGGGAAAACCACTGAGAGCCTGACAAGACACGACGAACTAGCCACTGACAAACAAAGAACACGGGTATAAATACACAGGGAGCAACAAAAGACAGACAACGAGAGGCAAACAGACACCAATTGACATACACGCGCGGCACAAGACAAAAAACCAAAACCATGTGCTCAAACAAAAAAATACATTTATATATGGTGCCACTCAGGCAGAAGTCCTGACAGTGAGAACCTTTTCTTCAGATCATTCCAAATGAGCCTCGCCTCAGTTGAGTCCCTGTAGTATCAAGGTTAAATTTCTCATGCTTAACATTGACTCAAATTGTCTCGTCTTGGTGAATGCAAAATACATCTTTATGTCTTCTCTCCCTTGTTAGACCGTGTCTGTATTCACATCTTATACCTTGACGCAGATCTGCAACTATTGGTCACTTACTAAAGAGCTAATTCTGCAGCTTGCCTTAGTTTTCTCCACTGGGGGTTGAGTAGTAACCATGGGATCAAAATAGTAAAGCCAGTAAAGTCACTTTGAAGCCTCTTGGTTGCATTGTCTTGTTCTACTTCGCCAATCTCTGCAATTATGCTTTTCAGTATAATCAAGATAATATATGTTGCCCTTAAGAATAAACTGCAAATTGATCAGTTAGGATTAGTTCGCATTGTAAAAGTCCGAAAATCATTATAGGATAACTAATTTTCTTCTATAGTTAGTGCTGTGACTTTAAAAGTCCTCCAGCTTGAATTTTTGCAGCCATATTTTTTCATTTATTTAATAGTGATTACCAATAAAGTGCCCTCCCCCATGAGATGTCTCTCCACTCTCAGCTCTGAGTATGGGGATTGGTTTGCTGAGCCGGTTTATTTCGAGCTGTTGATGGTTTTAATGAGACATACCTCCCCCGCCCAGCAAACATAATTCTGACGCCTCAGGCAGTAGACCTCCTTTCACTTTCTGATTTCCTGGCTGGCAGCTAGTTTGGTTTTAAGAGTTGCTTATTGTGCTTGCTATCATTTTGCTTTGCTATATACTTGTTAGTTTTCTGTATCTTGAGTCAAAGGTTTGCACTTAGCTGAGACTAAATAAAAGACATAAAAAGAAAGCTTTTTTGGACACTGTGGCCTCTTAGTAGTTTCAAACTTTGATGTGATTTTTCTCCACTTGCTAGATATTTGGTGGTTCTCAATTAATCAAAATGAAGAGGTTTTCAAATCCTGGTCCCAGAGGACATGCTAGCGTTCCAGACAAACCAATCAATCAATTATGTTTTTTTACCTACTGTAGCTGTTAAATAAAAGTATTTTCGCCTCTTGAAATTAATCCGATACAAGCTTTTGTGCTAACTAGAAAATAAAAGTAAAGATGTTTCTGCAATGTAAAATCAAGTGGATTATTATAAAACGGACAGGTTTATCATTCAGTCAACCGTACGCACCTCAGTATACAGTACATACCACTTTTTGGAATATGATGATGCAGTTTTTTATTCATATTTTTGCATTAAGCTTTGCATGCATTGAAGTGCTTTCATAAAACAATGTCGATATGTAAAGCTCTCAAATTCAATGTTTTCGGAAATATCATCATCAGGGAGCAGCAGGAAGCTTTGGCTTGGAAATTATATGTACACGACAGTTGATGTGAGCGTGAAATGATTCATTGCCTCCAATGTTATGTGAATATTTCAGCTATAAAAGTAATGATTGTGTCACAAGGCTGAAATTTCATTACTGCTCAGATCCAGCTTTGCTAAAAGAGTTCTGGCTGCTAAACAGCTTTGTGAAATTAGTAATGCTTATATTTTTTATGAGAAAGTCATTACAAATTCTTGTGACTTGGTGCTCAGAGTACCAGATATCACAGTAAACTTCTTACTGTAGACATGCAATTGAAAACAGGAGATTATTTTTGCTTCCATCTATATTTTGAAACCGCTGATCCATTTCAGGTCGCGAGAAGCCACAGTCTAACACGACAAGCTAAGGGCGCAAGGCAAGAAACACCCAGGACAGGAAAAGCACAGACACCACTTACACACGGACAATTTAGAAATCCTCAGCAAAACTTCAAGGTGATCGCTCTACCTGGGGAGCCACAGTTCTTCACCCCAACACTGTAAAAGCTTATGTAAATGAAAAACCACAAGGGGAACAGCTGGCCTTTTACTGAAGGTCTGCTTATTCATAAATTGCCATTTCTAATAAAAAAAGCGGCATTTCACGACAAGCGTTACAAAATTTCAGGCACTGTGCAGAATTAAGATGAGTGGTTAGAGATTTGTTTGTTTCTTCTATTTATCTACCTGTGAGAGGCGTGCTCAAACAGACAAAGGGAGTAAGGCAGAAGACCCCCGGTGGGAAGGGTAGGGGCCAGAAGGAACCCAGCGGAGCAGTAGCTAGGCTTGCTCTGGGGGGCTCATAACTCCAGGCTGGCAGCCACATCTCCTTGCACGTTTGCAAGACCTATCGTTTCTATCTTAGTGATCACTTTTGTGGTGTGTTATTCGTTTTTAAGTAAGTTTTTATATGAGTGATAAGGTAGACCAGCGAGGGCAAAATTTTCCTGGAGGTTCTTATTATGGCCATGACCCAAACTGGGGCCTCGGAGGTAATCAGGCTGTTGTGTTGTATGCTTTCGGTGTGGTATATCTGAGGCCTGGCCATGCAGTGCTTATTATCCTGCTCCAAATCCCACTGTAGGGGTGGGGTAAGAACTGGGAAACATTAAGTCAGTTCTGTCCTAGCCTTATGTCGTCGCCATCCCTCTTGCACATGTCCATACCATTGTCTAATGTCAACCTCTCTAGTTTTTAGTTCCTGTGGGAGGCAGCTGAAGCTAACTGCCACAACAGCATCTCTGTTAACCTTCAGGGGGACAAACACAGGTGGAGGGAGGGGAACGATGTCCCTTAGGTGAAAATATGGGTTCTTCTGCATTGCTCTCGTCATTGCTACAGACCTTGAAGTAGCTATTGCAACTAAGGAGGACATACTAAATTCAGTAACCACACCATTGGAATTCTAGTTCTCCAATAGGCTTCTATAAACCAATGTAAGGCAGCTAATGATGACAAACAATCTTGAGAAACAGAGGAAATAATAAATAAATAAAAATCTCATACATTTAGTTACATGTTTTCATATGACAAGTGGCAGATTATGATCAGTTCGGATACAGTCATGTTCTGCATGCTGATTGGAGGAGCTGAAAAATGCAGAATAGAGATTTGCTGATTATCTCCTGGCTCCTCATCTCTCCCTTCTCCCAAAAGGAATTCTCTATGCTTCAGTTGGATGAGGTGGCTGACCAACGGGTCAACATAGTGGGCTTCTCTGTCTTCAACCAAAGCCACCCCTTCTTTCAGGATTTCCTCTTCAGCCTCAATCGTTCCTGGCAGGAGAACTGTGACCATGCCCCATTTGCTGGGGCCCCGGTAAGTCGGGGGAGGGGAGAAGTGTGGTCACAGATCATTGCCGTGTAACAACCTGAGAACCACTCAGCAACACTGCTGTTTCCTTTTTGGTTTTGTGGTGCACCACTCATAACTGCACACTGTTTTACACCAGTAAGAATATCCAATGTTTCATCTGTTCAAAATGCAAATGGTCCAACAATTTCGAGATTATGAAATGGAAAATTTCGATTATTATGAAAAATAATTAAATACATGTACAGTTTTTGGTTCTTTGGCTGGCCTCTAGACTTAGTCAACAAAACTCAATTCTAAATGAAGTCCTAAACAAAAACTGGAAATATGAATGTATGCTCAAGAACTAGTTAATTCTCTGTTGGTGTTTAATCTCAGTAAGGTCAAAAATAAGGTTAATTAAATGAGAGAACAATTGATATTATATATGTGCAACTGTGAACTTTGGAGTCGGCCTCAGCAAAAACACTAATCTTAATTCTCTGCAGATCAATGGCCTGTTAAAGAAAATGCCGTTAGCTTAAATGTAGATTGCTGTTTTAAAATGTCAATGTAGGGGGAAAAAAATGAAGACAACAGTCTGCGTCACATGCACCCTTTGCACTAACTCCTAAAACTTCAGAATGCTGTGGTGAAGGGAAGAAATTGGGTCCCTGGGCTAGACCTGTTGCCTTATATAGAGAAAATGGCACCAGTTTGCCTGAAGTCGGGTTTCCCTGCTATCAGTGGTGTTAGGGAGGTGCAACCTGTTCTGGGTTCCTCATCTGTCTAGGGAGGGGGGTGGAGGGTTCCCTGACACTAGACAAATGTTGCTTGATGCAAATGGTTCTGTTTTCTCCAATCCCATGTGTAGTCCTTTACAGCCCCATTCTACTGATTATATATGCAAATACACAGTTCCCTGTCCATCCTATTATGTGTACAAACACACACTCACACATACTTCTCCTATTTTTTAAAAGCATGCACTGCTCCCTGTCCATCCAATTGTAAACCCGCACCCACTACTCTCTGTCAATTTTATCGTAAACACGCACACTCTGCTCCCCGTCCATCCTGTTATATACAGAAATGTTGCTCCATGTTCTTCCTATCGTACAAACACAGACAGTGCTCTCGCCACTGACATCCCGTGTGTATTAGCAGCAAATGTTTGTTTACTTTGGATTCATCAGGATAGCTGCCATTTTCAAAAATTTTACCTTATAGTTCCAATTGGGGCTGTCTGAAGGTCATACGCTATCTCGATAATGGTCTATAATCTTAAGGCATATGATGTAGCCTGCTTTCGGGGCCCTGTTTAACCGACTAAGTGCTACCCCCAGCTGTCCTCTGCACTGCTGTACGACGCTGTGCATGCAGTGGTGGCTGCGGTCCAGGAGCTGAACCGCAGCCAGAACGTGGGTGCCACACAGCTGTCCTGCAAGTCCTCCAAGATCTGGGAGCATGGAACCAGTCTGATGAACTACCTGAGAATGGTAAGAGTGGGGGTGGGGTGGTACAGACTTCTGGATACATCCTTCATTCCTCCACTTTTCGCTCCGGCACTCTAGTCATCGGGTTGTCACTTGTCCCATCATCTTTGTGGATTTTATCACTCTGCCTCCACTCCTTAGTCCACTTCTTCTTACGCATCGCCCCACTCATTGATGTTCCTCTTACCTACCTTTCTTTTTCCCGCTCAGCCTTCTTCTCTGTAATCTGTCTTGAACCATCACTTATGGGGCATTTCCCTCTATGAAACCCAGAATTCAGAGCAGGTAAGCCAAATCTCACAAGAGTGTGTCTGACATACTGTAAGTCCTATAAAGGTTAGTTGCCCATTCTCTTTTTTCAGACAGACCGAGCTGAACTTCGGTGATTGAGTACTTTTTATTCCTGTTGGTGTTTAATCTCCGTAAAGTTGACAAGGCTGAGTATTCGCCATGCTTCTTCGTTCTACAAAGCCTTGACTTTCCCGATGTTGATTGAGATTAACTGCTTTCAACATCAAATCAACATCCTTCAACTGATGATATTGTAAATCTGTTGCGACCTGGACGTAAGTGGGTCTTCTCTTCTTTGCTTGGTTGTTTTCAGCAAAATAGCTAAGAAAGTCCTCATAATTGTGTTGGATGTCCTAAGTGTCTGCCTTTAGGAACTTATTCTGTGAAGTACTCAAAATGTCCAACAGAGGGTGCTTGTTGACAAGGCCTGGCACCATTCTTTGGCTTCAGAGTCCCCAGCCTTGTAAGCAGAGCCGCCTCTGAGCCAGATGCTCACGGAAGAGCTCTAGGGGCATAGCAAAAGGACGCTCTGTGGAGTGGAAAAAAGTATGCACAGGTAGCAATGCTTCTGCTGCATGGGGAATTACTTTGCCCTCTACTTCCTGCACTTACTCCTTTCCTAATTCCTCTTCCTTATATTTGGCTCAAACCGTCTCGCTTGCTGCCTCAGAAAAGTTTGAGAGACATGAGGACCCCTCTTCAGAGGTGGCAGAATCACAGGAGGTCTCTGGCCACCCTGGGCATAACTTATCCAGCTTCATCGAGGGAGAACCTCCTCACCCATTCTGATTTTTGGCAGGAATTGCAACCTTCATGGCCCCCAAAAAAGTGGTGCCCCTAAATAACAGCCCTGGCATGCCCCTTGACCTCTGGTTGTTCTGGTCTGGGCAGTTGCCTCCATCTCACAGAGGTTGGCACTCTCAGCACCGTCCTACAGACTAGCATGCAGCAACTCATCCTAAGGAGAAGCAGCAGCTCTAGAATTTGCTGTCAAGGGACCATCTTGAATACTGGGCTCAGTGCACCCTGGACTTTTAGGTGCTTACTATAGAGCAGACCGTGCAAACGACCCTCCTTCTGGGTGTGGTTCAAATGCTTAAGCCAACAGCTCTCTGGGTCTGAGACAGGCAGGTCAAGCTCTCCCCCTCCCTTGAAGTGGTTCAAGATGTTGACTTTGAGGCAGCTATCACAGTCCATCCATCCAGACGACTAGTTCATGACAATGGACCTGCAAGATTCTTTCACATTGCCTTAAAACTAGGACACTTTCGGTTTGCCTTCCAAATGACAGGCTATGAGATGCGATCTGCTGTTCAGCCTATCTTTAGCTCCACATGGCTGAAATTCCTTAGTGATTTTGGGGCTCAAAGGCATCAGAGTGAGAATTCTCTCTAGGTTGCGCTAGAGAGTGAATTGTGCAAAGAGTTGGTTGATTCCTGCTTTGGTTGCAAATTAGCAATGGTTGACATACGGTTGTCGATGCTCTCTACACTTGTGGGAAAAGGCACAGATTATAGCATGCTTAGAGCTTTTCCAACTTAGCCGAGTTCCCCAGTGGTGGCTTTACGAAGTCTTCTGGGCCTGATAACAGCTGACAGACCCTTTGGGTCTCTTACGTAAATCCCCCCATTAGGTGTGGTTCAACGCCATCGCAAGATTACAGTTTCCCTAAACTGCCTTCTTTCTTATTTTGTGGTGGAAAAAATACTCACCCCCTTACATTGTACGAGTGGTTGTGGTGACAAGATGACAGGTAATAACCACGGACCGGTCCAACTAAGGTTGGGATGGCGTATGGAATGCACAGGTTGTGCAAGGCATGTGGGGACCTCTGTGTTCCTATAGAGGTGCTACTGTAATCCTTTCTGGACCTGCTTGATGTCTTCCACACTCCAAGGTGTTCTTGGCATCTATTGCCACTTGCCAAATTAAGGTAGAATACATCTCTCCAGGAGCCAATTTTCTGGTGAGCCAGTTTTTAAATGGGGCTTAGGGGCTTTAGGGCATGATGGAAGAACGCTTTTCCCTAGTGAGGGCGGAATGCCGTAAATCCGGCTCTGACAAATCCTCCCTTTGAGCCTGTATGCCCAGCACAGCTGAGACTTTTATCTCTAAATTGGCCTTTTTGTAGGAAATCACTTCTTCCAATGAGAAAGTGAGCTGTAGGCATTATCTATGATGAGGGCAACGCTCAAAGGCACCAGCAGAGAATGTGAGGAGATTCAGAAGTACAACCACTTTAGCAGTACAACCACTCAAAAGACCCCCGCTGCAGTTTTACAAGCCATCAAGTCTTTTCAGAGACACCACACCTTTTACTCTATGTGAATTATCAAACCCTACTTTGAAAAAATCGTGTAGCCTTATAAAAATTTAACTGTAAATGAAAATGTGTCAATTATTATTTATTTGATGTCATATTTGTGTGCTCAGTTATTACACTAGAAATCTGAACTAGTTCTGCTTGAATCCTAACATGCCTTTTCTCTGCATAATTCTGCAAATTAAACTGTTGTAAAAACAAAAGCCTCACCTCATATGGTAGCATTGGTTCTCTTCTAACAATATATGATTTTTTCCTGAAAATCTGTGCCGGGATTTACGATAAATCTTCATTGTTGTGCTTTGCCAGTCCCAGTGGAGCAATGCTATGCTGAACAGAGACATGTGCATATTTTCTTCTTAGACCGGATATAATCAATATTATTAGAAAATTATTGGCATTTCAACGGATTGTAAGCTTTACGTCGATATATAATATGTCGTATTTTGTACGATGAAATGCGTTCAAATGTAACTGCTTATTAGAAAATCGAACCCGTGCCTCATGATTTGGTCATATCAATTCACTACATAGATGCCGTTTATTGTTATTTTAGACTAAGTTATAGAAAAAAGTTAACTTATACGGTTTTTGGACATGCTCCTATCTTACTCAGAAGAGTTTATTTGACCCTATGAGACGACGATTGGGGGATGGAAACATGATAATTTCCACAACAACATGTTCTGTAAAGCCGAGGTGTTGTGTCGGCCCCCGCAGAGCTTCAACATCATTTTGAAATGGCTAGTTCTTATTTTTCACATACTATTTTCTAATATCTATCCACGATTTTGAAAAACATATTTTTCATGTATTTGCTTTCCATACTGTGCACTGATTTAAAAAAAATCCCACGTTGTTGTTTTGTTTTACAGGTTTTAGCCAGTTGCATTTTAGATAACACAAGAAAAGAAAATATGTAGAAATTTTTATATATGTCTGAATGTTGCATTAATTCAATACATTTCAACATTTTGGGAAATATTTCCAAAGCATTTTTTTTTTAAATGCCATGTGTTACTAGCTGCCACTATCGGCAAACGTAGAAAATATCCCATTGGTAGCAAATATGGATAATTATGCATTTTGGAGAGATTTGGGGACACTTTGGATGGGAACACCTAAATATTTAGTTCTTATAGATGAAAGTACCGGGAAAATAGTAAAAAAAGCTAAGTTGCCTAAGACTTTTGCACAGTACTGTATTTTGTATTTTTAAGGGAACACTAGGTTATAATAATAACCGTCGTTCCCTGAAATATTAATCATCTGTCTTTCTGGTCCCTGCAGTGCTCAAGTGGCTTGGGAAAAAATAGACTGTTCTGGTTACTGCATTATATGAAGATAAGGGATCACATGACACCAAGCTTGTCATTGGGAATAACTGCCTAGAATTCTGGGTTTCTTAGAAAATCCCGTGGACTGAGGAAAATTATTTTTGCCACTGAGGATAAAAAAAAAATATATATATTTATTAATATTTTAAAGGAATTCATAAGTTTGGAAAGTTTAGAATGAGGAGACGTAAAAAGAAGGATCTGTGTGCTAACATTCCAGGGTCAGCACAGACATACTGAGACAACCCTAACAAGATGTCCCTGTTTCTCTCTATCCCGGATAGGTAGAATTGGAAGGTCTAACGGGTCACATCGAGTTCAACAGCAAGGGCCAGCGCTCCAACTACGCCCTGAGGGTCATGCAGAGCAGCAGAGAGGGGCTAAGGCAGGTAAAGTAACGCACTATCGAAGGTTGCGGCAGCTGGATGGAGTCTCCTACCAGAGTGGCTGCCCATGAGATGTGGTTGGTCTCCTTCCTGTCTGTCGGGATGATTCAGTTTGGGGCCAAAGGTGCCTGTTCAATTGAGGAAAAAGAACAAAACAAAACTC
>JAOVYW010004215.1:0-13316 GCA_025775045.1 Hiodon tergisus | reverse complement strand
GCCCATCATCGCTACGCAGCCCACGCAGCCCACGCATCCCACGCAGCCCACGCAGCCCATCATCGCTACGCAGCCCACGCAGCCCACGCAGCCCACGCCGCCCACACACCCCACACACCCCACACAGCCCACACACCCCACACACCCCACACAGCCAACACACCCCACGCAGCCCACACATCCCATCATCGCTACGCAGCCCACGCAGCCCACACAGGGGTCTCAGTGGTTGGAAGAATGTGTCCACAAACTTGTGAGCGTGTTTGGGGGGGGGGGGGGACCCCAGAGAGCTGCCTACCACTGAGGAACACCCAAAGCACCCAGAGCTCCGAAAGGCAGAGGGCGTTTCAGAATCAAGGCCGGCGAATAGGCAGATCACTTTATTATGAGCTTTTGTTGTTGGCACTCTGTGATAGATGGGGGATCCCAGCTACTCAGGGGTTCTGTATCTGTGCTGAGGGTAAATAAAGAATAATTGAATATAATTTTAAAGAATTAATGGTCTGCCTGTATGATATATGAATAATAGAGTAGCAGAAATACCATAACCCACCGACTGGTGTACATGTAAAATCCTCTCGAGCACACTATTGAGATGTGCTTGCATTACATAGATGATGAATTTATATGAGACCAGGAACGTGGGTGAGGAAAGGTGGAAATTACTTAACATCATTAAAGATCCGGGTCCAGTGATTCAGTATGGATGAGAGGACGTTAGAACCAGCACCGGGCACTTTTATTGACTTGTTTTATATCTAGCCCGCCACAATATTTGACTGAAGTAGTGGCGCTTTCTCTCAATTATAAACTCTCTCTTCTAAGAGTTTGCGCTCCAACTGGGTATTAGTTCCGGTTTTGCTGGGAGTTTTTGATCATGAACCCAAAAATAAATAATGTTCTGACAGACAACCGTTGAGAGTGTGTCAGCCAATAGCAAAAGCCAGAGCAGAGCTTATGTTAAACGACTTATGGAAAAATGGTTCATTTCAAGCTTTGTAATGAATAATCAGCTAAAATTTGTACTGATATCACTATAGGCAATTATAAATCAAATCAACTATTTTGGCATGCATGTTATACTTATACACTGTGACATACACCCTCTCATAGTAGTGCATGAGAGTGTCTCAATAATGTAGGCTAGAGGTTATGTATATCTGAGTGTTTCAATGGTGTGTAAAAGTGTGTTACAATAGTGTACAATAGGATTCCATATGTAAATGTAACAGCGTGCGAGTAGTGTGCGTGACAGGATTTCACATGTGTATGAGAGAATGTTTCAATAGTGTGTGTGACAGGATTTCACATGTGTATGAGAGAATGTTTCAGTAGTGTGTGTAACAGGATTTCACATGTGTATGAGAGAATGTTTCAATAGTGTGTGTGACAGGATTTCACATGTGTATGATAGAATGTTTCAATAGTGTGTGCAACAGGATATCATATGTGGACGAGAGAATGTTTCAATATTGTGCGCGACAATGAAAGTATGAATTATGTCTGCCTAAGGTGCCTCATAGACATACATGTTCAGCTATACTAAAATCTAAATTTTATTTACAGTGAGCGGCTCAATTAACCCAGTCAAAATAACTGCTTTACGGAGAGCATGTAATTGCTGCCCTTCCTGAGAAATACTGAAGAGGTACCACAGGGAAGAGAAAGGCTCTTTGTTTTCCCATGACATAGGTGAAGGCTTCACAATGAATGCTCAGCAGGCTGGGACCAACTCGGAACTGTGCTAACACGCTAGTTGCGCTTTCCATGACTGTATTTAATGTCTCCTTTTTGTATGTATAATATTTCTTTGACAAAAAAATGCTGTTAGCGGGTTGCTATTTGTCATATCCCCATTGTAATAGGGAGGCTTGGGAAATTGAAAGCTTTGCCATGCCTCTCCTGTCCTTCAATGTAAAATCCCTTTGAATAGAAGCTCCACACATGCTGCCCTTCATTCAGACAGCCCATGCTAAAGGAGATGTACAAACAGGAGGTCCCCAGGCAGAGCCAAACAAGATGACACAATTACAGTTGCTCTGAAACGCAGGCTTCTGACGAGAAAGCTACCTTCTCCGCTAATTTGTTTCATCGCTTTGTTATGGGTGTATGTATTTAGGGTAAATAAAGAATAATTGATTCTCAGTTACGGTTCCTCTGTATCACCGGGTTCTGACGAGAAAGATATCTTCACCACTAATTAGTTCCTTTAGTCTGGGTCGTCATAAAAACAATGAGCGCACGTATTTGATTTATACCACAAGTATTGCGAGGCGCCGAATGAATGAATGACAGTGTCCTTCTTGGTAGGGAAAATGTCCATTATTTGGCAGATCTGCTTGTTTGCGGGTGTTCAACACCCCATGCCTTTTGTTAACCACACAGGGACCTTTTCTGCAAGCAGTGTCGTCTGATAGATCCTGACAAAGTGCTGTTTTCAATGGCGTGCGAATGATAGAGGGAGTGTCGGTGGACCTGGCTAAAAAATTAAAAATGAAAAGATGAATAGATCCAAGTCCCCTTTAAAAAGCTTATATAGCTGTGTAAATGGAAGAGGAAATACAAAAATAGGAGAGATCAAAGTTCACGAGAGGAAACAAACCCAGGTCAAACACTTTGACATCCACGGCGCCTGTGTTTCATTAATGTCCCTGGCATCATAATTTGACACACACACTTTTGCTGCCTGGTATTTCTGTGTTTGTGGCATTTAAGTAAACACCAGCGGCGGCTTCTCGGGGGGGAGATTCGATTCGCGTGTGGGCGGGGGCTGGGGGTGTGAGGTAGTGTCCCAGAACTTCCCACAGGCCTTAGGAAAAACCACGCTACAGCATCGGGCCAGCTGTTTATTGAAATACCTCACGCAGGCCCCATCACCCAGCCATGGTTTTGGAGCTAGGGACGTGGTCCAGAGGGTGCTGTGCCGGGGACCGCTGCAGTCTCTCAGTCTCTTAGACTCTTTTTTGTGTATTTATAAGAAGATAAACAGGGCTCGCCATACATCACCTGCACTGCACTGTGTTGCTCAGTACAACACCGGAGGCTGACATATTCTATCGATCTCTTCAGCTCGAATCAAGTGTCCTGATTTTGAGTGTGTGTTTATCGTGAAGCCAAATGCCGAATTCAAGGTCCAATCGATGGAGGCAAACAGGTTTAGATAGCGGGCTTTCCAAAATGCTCCCATTGATTAAAGAAGCCATACTGCTTCAGTGACATTTACGTCTGAGGCAGCAGCTGAGCTCGTCCGGTCCTCTGGTATGTGTTTCATTTTCCAGGCGTCCTGCTTGCTGTATCGATTTTGCATCAAATGTCAAAAGGTTTGTTTCTGCTTGATCTGGAAGGGGTTAACCATCGCACCACGGAGAGCACCCGCAGCCGCCCCGGATACTGGCAGAAGGGTTTTCGATGTTTCGTGTCCCAGAATGCTCTTCTTCGCAGGCAGCATTACACTCAGACGCCCTGATTGCCGAGTGAAAAGTCACCTTGGCCTTCCGCGTTCTAAATAAGGGCAATTTTTGTTAGATTAGGGGAAGTCTGTTTGGGAAAGCAAGCCACAGGCAATCTGTGTGTTTTGGCAAGTTTATTTCAGGAGGGAGTCGACTATAATAATGTATAAGCTCAGACTGCGCCGGTCTCAGGTTTAAATAGCTTTATCGAGAGTTTATCCTCCCAGTTTGAGTGGCTCAAGGTCTGATATGTTGGTTGAGTGGGTCAGAATGAGAGGAGCAGCATGGTACAAAATAGCAGAAATATATTTGCACGTTGCTTCCTCAGACTGCAATCAACTTGTTGGCTTTAAAAAGTTGGTCTTCTCAAAAGTTTGGAACTGCAATCTAAAGAGTATGCCCCATTGTGTGTCTTAATACTTCCTAGGTTCACTTAATTACCTCTGTAGTCAACCTTGCGTGATAAAGTCTGATTTGATGGCATAGCATCAAATGTTGGCAATGTTGGCATTCAAGACTAGCATTTGGCGAAATACATCAATAGTACCTTTACAACAAACGCCCAGACCGAAGTGTATCAGAAGAAACGGCTCAGCCAAGATCTTAATATAATCATGGATTATAATCAAAACAATTTGGATTGATGATGCTGGCAGTTAAACAAACGCAAGCTCCCAGTTTATTTGAAGATGAGTTACTTCATTGGTTATATTCAATTTATTGTCGGGGTCTGGAGCATTAATAGACAAAACCGAATGATGAACAACATCCCTAGATGAAAGCCCAGCCCTTTTCAATTAGGAAAGTTCTCAGAGAATTTAAATCATGATGCCATGAGGACGAAATCACGACCGCCACATTACCACCGAGTCGCAGTGGCGGCTGATTGGTCACCCTTTGGTCGACATCTCACAAGCGTTAGAACAAAACGAGCCAGGCCTTTCCTCACTCACATCATCAGAGCAGCTGTTGTGTGCCGTCTCAGAGGTAATCTAATGAAGACAAAACCATTTAAGCCCTAATTAAAGATGCTTGCGATGGAAGAAAGCAGATCAAAAGCAAAATAAGAAATAGATCAAGATAATTGGGGGGGGGGGGGGGGGTAAAATGGCCACACACACATGAAAATCAAATTTAAAGATTTAATCAATTCTAATGAAGTTTTTCACATTACAGGCATTAAATTCCCTGGCAATTAAAAAAAGAAAAAAATGTACATGTAACTCACCTCCACAAAGCCATGTTACGGGCATAGATCACCTGATGTCAATGCTATCTACTTATTTAATTTGCAACTCTTTCAACTATTTTTGTGGAGTGAGATCCCTTCTCACTCGAACCCACAAGTTCAATGGCAGCTTCACAACTATAGCTGTGATATCATGAATAGTTAGGGCTCCGAAGGCGGAACAGAAGATTCTCTCAAACTACAGGCAAGCCGGATGTCCTGTTGCCAAGTTCCGTCTTGTTTCTACCTATCAGTTAATTGTGCCATTAGGCAATGACCTTGTGCTTCGCTCTGCAGGGTCGTAGGCCCTGCCGTGGCCGTTCTATGTGAATGTTTGAAGAATAAAACTCACGCAGGCTACCATGATGCCCTGGGATTCCTGAACCTTGACCCATTGTGAGGGAGGGGAGTGAGCAATCAGTGTAACCAAGGGTCACTGGGCACACAGTTCATTAACTCAGACACTAATACGAATATATACAGAGCATTTGGAGACACATTTTCAGTGGAAAATTACAATTACTGAAATAACATAGCCAATCCCGGTATGATTGTAAATGAGCAATATAATCAATTCTGTCCCCCCTAGCCAATCTGCTCTAACATAAAAAATCAGGTGGTCTACACCCAGATGTACACTAGATCAAAGTGAAATGATGATAAACAGAGCCTGTGGCAGTGAACCACTGCTTTCTTTAAATGTAACATGAATAAGAAATCAGGCAGTTTGGGTCCTCTTCACACAGCATCATGAGTCTATTCTGCTTTTAATAGATGATGTCAGTTCCTCTGACATCAGAGATCAGTCACTGCTCTGGCTAATTGTCCGTGAGGCGTCTCATGTCGTAAATGTGAGGCACGGCTGATATCAGTGCAAATATGGAGTGTTAGATAATTCATTAACACTCACTGACCTTCACCATCAGCCTTGCTACTGAGTAAAGTCATTTCTTCTGGTTCAAGTATGCTAATGTATCCATTTTATATATAATACCGGTCTTTTCAGCGGTATTTCTAATATTGATAGTTTTTCAATGCTGAATCAGTTTGGACTGAAATACTATATTAATTGAATGATTAAAGGGCAAAATATAATTATCGTACCAAAACATGGACTACTTCCTAAATCAATATATGAAGTTTTATTGCAAAGCCATACAATAAGATAGAGGCAATTATATGAAAAATTTGAATTCTGAGTTTTTCCATATTTTGAATGCTGTGATCAGATTTTCAACCAAGCCCTAATATTAGATATAAGAGAGCAAAGCATAACAGAAGAAGAATAATTTTTTATTACTATCTCTTTTATTTATTAAAGAAAGTTATGCACCACAATTCCCCTGTGTGAATAAGTAAGCAATAAAAAGTCAAATGTGGAGGAGGACAAATCCATGCTACCTGCACACTGTTGACGTTTTCATGTGGCATTGATAGATCTGAAGTTAATTAAGACTGATCAGAAATCAGAGGATAATACTACTGCAGAAAAGAAACATTTCACAATTCCAACCATTTCACAACAGTTGTTCAGTCTTTCGCGGCATAGAGATGGTTACATAAGTAGCGATTGTTATCTCCAGCACAATCCCAGTCATCTCATGTGAACTTGCGTTTCAGTGTTAGAGCAGGTCGCTCTAACAGGTTTTGAATTCATGCCGGCAATTCTAATGCACCGGTAACATTTCCACTTGAAAAGGGCACGCTGCAAATGTTCACTCTAAATCATATTCCGTTCTCCCATTAAAGATTCATCAAAGTTGTCGCCAACACTTATGCCCTACTAAGGATAACAAACTGGCCTTCAGAGGACTTTCTTGAATGCACCTGAGAAGTATATTGAGCGTGTTTTTATTTATGCTTTTATAAATCTAGCACAAGCTGCGGCCCGCCCCACAACCAGAGCTGTCCAAAGACTGTAATTTACCCCAACCTGACCAAATTAAAACTTGTTTGTGTGGGTTTCTTCTGTTATCATTTATTTCAAAAGTTCAGCATAAAACAAACAACAGGACAGAACGCAGCACAGTAGAACACTGCACTACACACACACACACACACACACACACACACACACACACACACACACACACACAGCACAGGACAGCACAGCACAGCACAGCACAGTAGAACACTGCACTACACACACACACACACAGCACTACACACACACACACACAGCACAGCACAGCACTACACACACACACACACAGCACAGCACAGCACGGCACAGCACCCAGAATTGCAGTTTGATTTTTAAAAATCCTTGAGTTTGCTCATGCTCGACCAGCACAGCTGAGCTCCACTTTAAATACGGGGTGGCCTTGTCATCCCCATGGCTATTCAAGCCCCCCCATCCCGTTAGCCTGCACCTACTGATCCCTGTGCCTGAAATCAAAGTGCACTTGTCAAATCGAATGAAGAAATAAACTGTCTGCAGGAAAACAGCTTCAAAACCAGAATTTGCCTCTCTCTCTCTCTCTCTCTCTCTCCCTCTCTCTCTCCACCACATTGACTGAAAAACAATGTGCTTTCTTTTTTCTGGTACTGAGGCATAATGGAGGCCTGCCGGCGAAAGCCGCATACCCACGGGAAATTAATCACTGCCGCGTTCCTAACATTGAGCCAGAAAGACGATGTGTGTGCATGTCCTACAAGAACCTCGGAACTGGGAGAAAAAACATTTGATTGCTACGTCCCTTTCTTGAGTCACTTCTAACTAAAGTCTAAAGGTGATCTCTTTTTTTAAAAATGTAGGATGGACCCCTCCAAGTTTGGAGGATGGACCCCTCGCCCTCTGAATTTATGCGCGCATCCCACAGTAAGGGCATTGTATTGGTTTTGTACCTTTGCAGCTCCAACTGTCCAATGCGCGGCCTCCTGTTGGCAGACAGCCACCCTTTCCACCTGGAAGCTGCTGAAAAACGCACCGTTTCTGTGCCTTGTGCTGCCATGGAGAGGACCTTGGCCAGGCTTGCCCGTGTGCCGAGATTCCAGCTGTGGAACCCACGGTTTGTTTGGCGAGCATCGGCGCGTCTGTGCTTCGCAACCTCAGATGGTGCTTTGTAGTAAATAAAGCTCCTTATGCTAATGTTGGCGGGAGGTCGGCTGTGACAAACATGTCAGCAGCCAGAAAATATGACATTGAGACAAGGGTACAGTCACAAAATATTGTCATAAAATATGTAACTTTTACAAATGACTTGGTTAAGGTTAAAAGGATTGTGATTATCATTGTATTGCTCAGTTCATGAACAGGTAGGCTGGAATACTTGCGAGTAAATTCTGAGGAAAATAAAGGCCTCCTCGCATCCCCTCATCCCACGCTGTTTTCTTCATCGATTGGTCACATGGTGCTCCCCTCCCTCGCCTTTGAAACTCCTCGGGACGCCCCATACTTCCTGCGTCCTGCACTCACTCCTCCAGTTGCTGCCGGCGCTTAACTTAGCCACCTGCCTGCTCCCCACTTTCCCTGGATTGTCTCCGTTTGGGTCCTCCACCTGTGGCGCGCCACCTGCCAGAGGTTCTTAGCTGTTTAGCTGTCTGCGGAAAAACGTCATCGTCCGTGCCGAGGATCCCTCTGGCTGAAGCTCTCCTCACTCTCAAGCCATGGGCTGTCCTCGTCGTTCTCCTTTTCAAACAGTTGCAGCCATTCATTTCAATTAGGTTGAATTTACGTGTCTTCAGATTTACGCTTGGTCCAGAGGAAAAGGAAAGCTTCTGTATGCTCTGAATCACTGCTGAGTCACCGATACTTACCATTGAAAAGTCATTAGGCAAAGATAACAGGTAAAGCTCAGACGATCTCGCTAACTCAGATTTTCCCCTTGCACGTGCTGCCAATGAATATATACTCTATAACCTATTTTCCAATTAGTTTAAATGACTGCGATCTGGACTTTTCTGTTTGACTGAACATCGGTAGACAGAATAATTGTCTGTAGTTGAATCAAGCTGTTCCTCCCAGTTTAGTTACTCAGGCATGCCTCATCAACCTGGTCATGGTGGTGGTCTGGCTGTCAAAATTAATCATAATTTAAATATCTCTTAGTTATTATTTTCCCCATCAACATGTCTGTTGAGTCACTTGTGATTAAAATGCCCTCCACTTTTTGCATTGTTCTCAGATTATTTTTGGCTACTGAAGATTGATTGCTTTCTTTCTTTCATTACATTTCTAATTAGCATAGGTGTATCTTGCCCAAATTCGTCAAAATATCAAATATCTGCTAAATGCTCCCCGACTCAACCCAGCCTCTAATCTTTGTGACTGGTTTGGTTCCGCAATGTGCCGTTCGAGATTTTAAAAGTCTAACCACACTGAAAACCGCGCACTGATGCTCGGACTCCAACCTTTCCATTTTCTATTGCTCTTGACTCAATGATATGCATAGATATGATCTACAAACGACCGGCTAATCCTAATATAGCCAGACATTTCTCACGATGACTGGCATTCCCAATTGCTTTAGCTCAAAGAGTCTCTTGATTCTGGGCTTGAGTGAGGATGTTTTGGCCCTTAGGATGCCAAGGTGTGCATCAGTTAGCCTTGTTCGGAACGTGGACTTATTCAAGTTTATTATGGAAAAAGGTTTTTACACACGTTTGTGCAGCCAAACAGAAGATTTTTCTAAGAAAATGGAAGGATACTGGTAACAGCTCCCAGTGATTCTTTGAACTGAAAGAGTGAGCAAACTGTTCTGTTCCTACTGTAGTCTGCAAACCGTTAGTCAATTTCCACCAAAAGCAGGTCACGGGCAGCTGTTGCATGCTTGGAAACGAGTGGTGTTGTTCTGTGACAGGATCCTCAGCACAGTGTTGAAGGAATACACGCTGTAACATTGCTGTCCTATCAGGTTCAGGTTCAGGTTCAGGTTCAGGTTCAGGTTCAGGTTCAGGTTCAGGATGAACTAATTTTTGATGTCATAAAGGAAGGCAAGATCCATCATCCGTGCCTTCCAATTAATTAAATTCATTCAATTTCCTCCAAAAATCTTTTCACCTCATTTCTCAACTCAAAAAAACCTCTTTAAAACACTTCGCTGCTAACCACCTCACCTCAAAGCAGAGGAGACCGCTATGTTGGGATTCAATTTCGTCCAAAAATGCATGGAACTGACGATGCTGCAAGCCCCTGGAGCGAATGTAATTAACACATTTCACTACAACTGACATCCCGTTTCCAGACTTTAAGCATTTGCCGCACTCTGCTTGCTGCTTCACTGATGCGGTGCAATGTACCAGCGCTACTTAACCCTTCCTTCGCCATGTTCATCTGTGGAACTTCTGGCTAACTTCTGCCTGCCCGATGAATTGTGTTTAAAAGTTGGCCAAAGATTTAATTTGCCTGCATCGATGTCAAGTTAAGAAGCTCCTCTGTGACATCAAAATGATCTTTGACACCCCGAACAAATATAGCAAGCTACGCCCTGTCAAGGGAATCGAAACTCCCATTAAGTGCTAACGCCTTTCTCGCTGCGCTGTACGTCCAAATCATCTGCAAGCTCAACAACTCAGCTTCTTTTGTTCCTTTTTTTTTTTGCATTGAGGCTGATATTACTGAGCAGTTGTTTCTTCTCTGGAAATACCATTTCAGAAACCTCCAGTATGCTGTCTTTAACGAATTCACCACCTGTGAATAGCTTTCCACCTTCAGTACCATCTCACTCACCGTGTAGTTTGCTCTGATTCTTCGTCAGCCTTTTGAAATAGTGATGTGAAGCTTAGAAACCATCTTACTCCCGTCCATCTCCTTGACATTTGGCACATGAACCAAACGACACGCTGCAGTCCGGTTTTTCCGTTCGGTCGCATCTAAAGCAAACTTTAAGAAAATATTCTCTTGCTCTGAATATGTCGGGTTTGCATGAATTTATGCCTGTTCCGGTGATGGAACAGGGAGTTTCGAAATCCTCATTTATTTGACAAGTTAACAAGATCTGAATCACTCATAAGACCTTGGTTTCAGGTTTCTTTTCTTGTTAATACCTGTTATTTTTACAGGGAATTATATTTTCAGGTAGTTGCTTGTATCACAGCATTTTATGACACATTCACCTTCAAATTCACGGTACAAATGAAGCACATTCCAATCTTACATATGGAGACAAAATAACATAAAATGGATTAATCAGAATTGAATAGCTAAACAACCACATTTCCCCAACCAACTAAAACTGATAGATGCTTACGGATAAAAGGTAAAAAAACCTTTATAAATCATAGGGGTATCCTTGATTCCTGCCTCACAATTGCCTCATAAGTAAGTAACCAAAACAGCCTTCTCTTTACATCTCAAACCGACCAACCCCGCGTGCACTCTGCGTTTCCCTGTGGCCCTGTGGATCTAGTGTGTTGACTGTTCCTTAATGCCAATCATGTTAGATAAGAGACAGGGGCCTTTTCATAACACCCCCAAAGTTATGGCACAGACTTCAAGTCTGGTTTGAGATTCTGAACCTCAGGCTTTTTTTAGACTCACCTTTTTAACATTTCCTTCACGTTGTTGCTTTCACTGGTTCTCGTGCCCAAAATATGTTTACATTAAGTGACACCTGTCGTTGTGTGTTACTGTCATTTTGTACCCCTTTGACCTTTATTGTAGTGTTTTATTGTTATTATTATTCTGACTTCACTCTTCCCTTTTTCACCTTCCTGCTACGTCCTCCCCTCTCCCTATCATCACCATCAGAGCGGCGCGGTCCCCGGTCCTCCCCTGACGCGGTGCTGAGATCGTCATGCTATATCCCCGGGTAATTCCTGATAATACACAACCAACACTGCACTCCTGCCTGTAACCGGGGGCACGTCCCGTAGAACACCTTGTGTCACATGGCTGCCTGACTGGATCTGGCTGGATTACATTGGACGTGTGCAATACTTTTTTACTGGGGGCGTTTGCCATTTTCGAGCTATAGTACGTGCAGCCAAGAAGGGGAATAACGATTCGGGCATCAGCATTGTAACTAAAAATCTTGCCAGTTCAAATCTCCACACTTAAGTAAGGTGTTTAAACTGAACAGCTTCTGTGTTCAGCTGTAAAATAGCTCAGTTAAGTGTCTGGTGAGCAACTAAATATGGATTGGTACACAATCTACCGTTGCAACATATGGGTACTGGGTTCGAATGTGGCTTGGATCACTGTCTGTGTGGAGTTCGCAATTCCTCTGTTTTCGTGTGGGTTTCCCCTATGTTCTCCATTTTCCTTTGACTGTCCAAAGACTTGTGAGTTCGGCGGATTAGCGAATGAAAAATTGGAGGTGTGTGTGACAGTGCGCTGATCTCACACCTCCGATGGAAGTTTTTGACGTTCGTTCAACACCAGTTAAATGTCAGATTTTTCGGTCAACTGGAAGTATGTCGTGGCGCGGTCAATATATGAGATTTGCTCAGATGAACTTCACAATTCCTTACTTAAGCAATATTCCCTTTATACATTGAATACACATAGTTATAAACTAAATTTTATTAAATAATTTAATATGCATTTAATAAACTCATACCCAAGGGCTTCATCAAATGTGTTTGTGTTCAATGTTAAATTGTTTTAAATATATATGTATATATCATTAATGAAACACGTGATACAATTATATAGGTTAAAAGTCTGACAGAGAGGCGTTTTCCGTCCGCTGCACTATGTCTGTAGTTCTCGAAAAAGTGTAATGATGGTGCAGACAAACACAAAAGACATCAACTAACCAAACTAAGTTCAAAAGCCCCCCAGAAGTCATACATTAAACACAAAGAAATACAAAACTAAACTAAAGTCTGAGCCTGTGTCTGAGTCAGAGTCTGAGCCTTACCCTGTGTCTGAGTCGGAGTCTGGGTCTGTGTCTGTGTCTGACCTGGTGTCTGAGTCAGAGTCTGAGTCGGAGTCTGAGTCTGTGTCTGTGTCTGACCCGGTGTCTGAGTTGGAGTCTGAGCCTGACCCTGTGTCAGAGTCTGAACCTTACCCTGTGTCTGAGCCTGTGTCTGAGCCTGACCCTGTGTCGGAGTCAGAGTCAGAGCCTGAGCCTGTGTCTGAGTAAGAGCCTGTGTCTGAGTCGGAGTCTGAGTCTGTGTCTGTGTCTGACCCGGAGCCCAAAAACTCTACCACCGGTCTTTGCTAGCTTACTTTCCCCAGTCGTTCCTCCCACCCGAGCGGGGCTCCAATTACTGAAGCCTCGGAGGGCTAAACAGACAGACGATAACAATGTCATGTCGAAAGGACCGTGGTACTGACAGTCCATTGCTTGAGAGTTTTACAGCTGTTTAAACATACTAACCCTAACCCTCCCTTAACCTCAGAGATCCAAAAAGGGAGGTCAATTTCCTGTCCTTAACCAGTCCATAATAAAACCACTTGCGTCTTGATTCGGCTTTATGTGTACAGCAGGACAAATTGTTCGAGCCTACGTCTCTTGTTGATCTAGTGGAAATGCCAGGCATACTCCCACAGCATGGTCATTGCATTTGCGATGCATCAGCAGGATTGGGACTTGTACAAGGCTCAATACAGTCACAAGGGTGAGTATTTTGAAATGTCAAGTGTTTATGAAATAAATGTCAACTACATTGGGGATGAGAAATCAAAGGCCTCCTTAACCTTCTTTCAGCCAATATTGTACAGATTTCCAAAAATACACAGTCCTAGAAAT